>VFFE01007200.1:2099611-2143398 GCA_008921705.1 Burhinus oedicnemus | reverse complement strand
GGGCTACAAAGATGATTAGGGGACTGGAACATCTTTCTGATGAGGAAAGGCTGAGGGACTTGGGTCTGTTAAGTCTGGAGAAGAGAAGGCTGAGGGGGGATCTCATCAATGCTTATAAATACTTCAGGGGAGGGTGCCGGGAGGATGGCACCAGTCTTTTTGCAGTGGTGCCCAGTGACAGGACAAGAGGTAATGGGCACAAACTTGAACATAGGGAGTTCCATCTAAACATGAGGAGGAACTTCTTTCCTTTGAGGGCGGCAGAGCACTGGAAGAGGCTGCCCAGAGAGGTGGTGGAGTCTCCGACTCTGCAGACATTCCAAACCCGCCTGGACGCCGTCCTGTGCAACCTGCTGTAGGTGACCCTGCTGTGGCAGGGGGGTTGGACTAGATGATCTCCAGAGGTCCCTTCCAACCCCTGTGATTCTGTGATTCAGTGAGACAGCATTTTCTGGTTTCTGTCCAAAGCCAGTTTGATCCAAGGCTGCATATGCAGGGAGGGAGTGTGGACTTCAGATGCGATGGAAACACAGTGGCAGGGTCTGAGTGCTGCTGGAGAGAGGCAGCCAAACTGCCCCAGTCCTCTCACCTGCTTGTATCAGTGATGACTGCATCAGTTTACATTGGAAAGACCATTAAATATTATCTGCCCAGGACTAGGACCTAGTCTGAGGAAAGCTTGTTAGTGACTATCACACCATCGTACTGGTTGTGTCCTCCTCACACTAGTTCCTTTCAGTAGCGTCTCGTGTCCTTCACCAAATCGTGCCCCAGAAGCAGAAGCTAAACAAACAAACAAAAAAAGTCCCAAACAAACACAAAAGCCTTTAATTAATGTCTTCATAGAGGGTTGAGGGCTTGTCTTACCTGTAAACATAGATCACTTTGAACTCACTACTCGGGCCGTGAGTATAATGAAAATATACTCCAGTATTACAAGGCCTTTAGCTCTCTTGTCACTATTATCCCTTTGTAGGAAAAGAAAAAATTTAATGGATAAAATCAGGAAAGAAACATACAGAGAGCTGTAGAAGTGTAGTAATATCAGAGTTAAAAGTGATTTATCTATTTCTTCTGGACAGTTTGTGAAGTCCACATCCTACTTACCGCAGTTGACATATTTGGGCTTTTTCTTCTGCGCCTATGACCAGCATAGGTAACATCCCGGTGTATTTCAGCGTGACTGTTTAATGAAGGCCATAGATCTATTTTTCACAGCTCTTAACCTCCTACTGTAATCAGGTGTATTTCTGCTGTGCTACTTATACTGTACTGACTGTCTGCATGGGTACAAAGCTTCCTGTCTGTGCACCTATTCCTGTATTGGAAGGGAGTTAAACTGTGTTTGCACAAAGTGCTTTAAATTGAATGATTATGTTCATACAAAATGGTGTACAAATTGTGCACTGTACAAATGGTGCGGTGTTCCCACGGTATGGTGTTTCAAAATATAGTAGCAATGAACTATATCCTTCTCTCCATAAAATACATAAAGCTGGGAGTGGATAGGGCTTCTGGGTTAGTAACTATTGAAATATTACAAAAATATACACGAGGACAAGTTCAAGCACAGTCCAAGTCTACCTCTTACTCAGACACCAGCGTGGTTTTATTCTCGTCAGATTTGGGAGCACAGATACGAAGAGAATGGGACAGAACTAAGTAGGGTTCGGAAGGAAGGGCATGGGGAAAGTTCTGGGGGCAGAATCAGAAAGGCTGAGAGTTATTAAAAAGGAAATGCATGCGTGAAGGTAGTATTTGAGTAAAGGGAGAAGTGTTAAGGTGTGATGTACAGCTGGATGCTTGTCTACGGAACAAATATGTTAGATGAAGAACTAGAAAGGCTGAGCAGGGCTTGTTCAACCGAGGGGTCTGGGCCTGAGGATCAGGTCCTGGGACTGAGCAGAAGAAGAGGTTTGGACAAAAAGCCAAAGCAAAAGAAGACAAAATCACAAAAAAACCCCAGCTGAGGTTGGAAGGGACCTGGAGACTGGCTACTCTAACACCCTGCTCAAAGCAGGGTCGCCTAGAGCAGGCTCTCAGGACTGTGTCCAGTTGGATTTTGAATGTCTCCCAGAATTCCCAAGCCTCTCTGGGCAACCTGTTCCAGTGTCTGACCACCATCACAATAAAAAAAATAATTTTAAGTGGAATTTTCTCTATTTATTTGTGCCTACTGCCTCTTGCCCTTTTACTGGACACCACCATCCTCTTTGCTCCATGCCTTCAGGTGTTCATACACACTGATAAGATCCCCCTGAGACTTCTCTTCTCCAGGCTGAACTGTCCTAGCTCTCTCGCCATATCCTCAAGTGACAGATGCTGTAACCTCTTTATGGACTTCTTGAAACTTCACTGGGCTCACTCCAGTCTGTTCATGTCTCTCTTGCACTGGGGAGCCCAGAACTGGACCCAGCACTCTGGATAGATCTCTCCAGCACTCGACAAAGAAGGAGGATCACCCTTATCCTGCTGATAACACTCTTTCTAATGCAGCCCAGGGTGCTATTAAGTACAAAGGCACATTTCTGACTCATGTTCAACGTGGTGTCTACCAGGAACCTCCGGTCTGGAAAGCTGCTTTCCACCCAGGTCGCCCCCAGCCTGTACTGGTACACGGGGCTGTTCCTACCCGGGACAGGACTTGGCATTTCTCTTTGCTGAACTTCATGAGGTCACTGTTGGCCCATTTCTCCAGCCTGCTGAAGTTCCTCTGAAGAGCAGCACACTCATCTGGTCTACCAACTACTCCTCCTGGTTTTGTATTGTCTTCAAACTTGCTGAGGGTGTGCAGGGGTAGGCTGTGAGAGCAATTCCTAGGTTTTTTATATTTCATGAATTCTGTATATAATTTTGGTGTGCCACTTCCACACACGCAAAGAAAGCAATCTGACCTCTCCGAAATCTTGTCTTCTGATGCTGCAGTGATATTATAGGGGCCACCAGCAGGTTTTGAACTGTCAATTCAACCTCCTAAGCCTTTCTGTGCTCCTCAGATGCTGGACACACATCTGGCCTTTAATGAGATGATCTCAGAAAGGTGAGAGAGACCTTGCTTAAGGCTTACTGCTTCAGGTGATGCCTGCAGAAGTTTCTTGCCATCTGCCTTGCTGAAAGCTAAATGTCTGCAAATCACAGCCTCTCTGCTTTGTAATCCTGATATTGCCAAAAATGGGGTTTTTTTTGAACTGAAGAAAGTGACACACTGCTTTGCCACAGCGTCCCTGGCTGTGACCCTGGCTGCTTGGGTAGCCCTCCGGCAACTGGTGCAAAGTTCAAGGATTTTGTCACAGCAACATCTAAGTTTTGCAAGCAGTGGAGTTGGACCTCGTCCCAGAGCGGAGGACAATTGGCTCTGCCTTTTCCAAAACAAGGGCTTGTCCCCTGGGCTGCTTGGTGCTTTGACGTCTTGTCTCCATGGTAGTGATCAGCTGGCAAGGCTGATAAAAGAGGCCCTATTCATTGACTCCAGTAATCCTGGCCAGCGCGGTGGTGCGGGGTGCTGCGGCAGGCGGAGCAGCTGCCACGGCAGGCAGCGAAGAGGCAAAATGACTCTTGCTCTCCTCTTGGCAGCAATCCTGGGACTTCTTATTGTCAAGGCTGTTTTGTCTCAGCTGAGAAACCAGAGCTCCCCTCCTTGCATTAGGGGCTGGATCCCTTGGTTTGGAGCTGCGTTTCAGTTTGGGAAAGCTCCTCTGGAGTTTATAGAACAAGCTAGAAGCAAGGTAATGGCTGTGGTGGCGTGCCTGCTCGTGGGTGCATGCTCAGGGTGGCTGCCTGCAAGGGGAAAGGCGAGGAGAAACTTCGGCGTTAAGTTTGCTCCTTTCCTGTCCCGTTTTGTAACATCAGAAGCATTTAGCTGGTGAAGGATCGGATTTGTACCAGTAACTTTGCTAAGTTGTGGATGCGATCCAGGCATAATCTCTGTGCTGTGATCATCCTGTTGGGACCCAGCACCTCTGCTGTTTCGCTTTTGCAGTCTGGCTACATGTTAATCTTGATTTCAGGTGATGTGGAAAGCCCTGTGCCAGGCGCTGGGACTAGGAGACTAATTATTTGTGTGCCTAAAGTTAGGTGAGGTTTCTGAGTACCAGCTGGTGTCCCTCAGCATTCAAGAGAGACACAGGCATGCTTGGCAGGCAACTTTTTCCATCCTAAAAAACTTACCAAAGATGGGTGTGAAGATGTAGCCCCTGGACATGCCTTTCTTTATGTCTGTCTGATAGAGAGCCTAAATGATTAATTTAGATTAGATGCTTAATTTCTAAGCAGCTAATGCTAACTGACACAAACCCATCTTCCCGTTTTCATTCGGTGATGATACCACCTGCTACTGATGCAATATAGTCAGCTTCAAGTGTTCAAAACTGAAGGATCGCACAATCCACTACTTGCAAAAACCACTGTAACATCCTGAAATTTGAAAAAAAAAAATATTGGTAACTACTGGACATTTAAAATTTTGTTTCTCATTTTCAACTATTAGATTTCATATTTGTAAGTGCTTCTTTGCAGCCATGGTTGTAAAACTCATAGTGTTAAATGAAAGCAGAGGTTCAAGTATAATCAGATGAAGTATGACGTGTAAGAACATCAAGAGCTGTCAGTCTTGTTTTAAAGCACGTTGGGTGCACCTTAGAGCAAGCTGATATGCATGATCTGGAGTTTCTTGGCTTCTTTGAGCTTAACAGACGGATTTTAACCTTATATTGCTATGTCCTTCCTGTATCTTTCACCTCTGCTTGCCGTGATCAGTTAGTTACTTGTTCACTCATCTTAGGGCAGAAAAGTAGGACTGGAAGAAAACTCATTCCAGTCCATTCTCCTACTATTTCAGAAACGGTGCCACATAATCCTTCAAATAAATGGATCAAGCCTCACTCAAACAAACCAATCATAATATTACTTTGACTCTTCTGATACGAGGCTGTTAGAGAACCTCCTTGTTCTATTGAAAATATACCCTGGTGGCAACCAAATTAAAGCAGCCTGCCAAACTGTCCTTTCCAGTGCAGTGCTTTTTGGGGATAGGTGTTTCACCATGACAGGGCAACGAAGCTGGTGAGGGGTCTGGAGCACAAGTCTTCTGAGGAGCGGCTGAGGGCACTGGGGTTGTTTAGCCTGGAGAAGAGGAGGCTGAGGGGAGACCTTCTCGCTCTCTACAATTACCTGAAAGGTGGTTGTAGAAAGGTGGGGGTCGGTCTTTTCTCCCAAGTAACAAGTGATAGGACAAGAGGAAATGGCCTCAAGTTGCACCAGGGGAGGTTTAGTTTGGATAGTAGGAAAAATTTCTTCACCGGAAGGGTTGTCAAGCATTGGCACAGGCTGCCCAGGGAAGTGGTGGAATCACCATCCCTGGAGGTATTTAAAAGGTGGGTAGATGTGGTGCTGAGGAACATGGTTTAGTGGTGGTTTTGGCAGTGTTAGGTTGATGGTTGGACTCGATGATCTTAAAGGTCTCTTCCAACCTGGGTCATTCTCTGATTCTATGACTTAAGCTTGCCTTCAGTTGCCTTTTTTCCCAGGAAGCTTTTAGCAAAATCTCTTAGATGAAATTTTAAAACAAACCTGGCAGAAGAGTCCTTTGTGGGGGTTAATGCACAGATGGAACGAGCAGAACTTTTACATACTAAAGAATATATTGAACTACAAATGCAAACTTAGTGGCTCTGGGTCCATTAATTTTTATGTTCATTTGCCTGGAGACTCTTTAGGCCGCTGTTGGTGCTATGGCAGCTGCTGCCACATCTGAGCATACCAGAAACACCTGAAGGACTTTATAAACCCCAGGTTTTGTTGGGACAGAATCTAGAACAAGAAACATTTTCAAAGGGAGAAAACTTGAAATAAGGCAAAGACAAAAGAGAAGGGTTTCTTATATGTAGTGACAGGATGAGGGGTAATGGCTTCAAGCTGGAAGAGGGGAGATTTAGGAAGAAATTTTTCACTCTGAGGGTGGTGAGGCACTGGAATAGGTTGCCCAGGGAAGTTGTGGATGCCCCATCCCTGCAGGTGTTCAAGGCCAGGTTGGATGGAGCTTTGAGCAACCAGGTCTAGTGGGAGGTGTCCCTGCCCATGTCAGGGGTGTTGGAACTAGACGATCTCTAAGGTCCCTTCCAACCTAAACCATTCTATGATTCAATGGTTCTATGATCTATCTCCCCTTTACTGTGTGTTTGCAGATAGGACTTTTCCTTTGACTTTTTTTTTAAGTCCAGCAACTCAGCATCCTTATGAGTTGTGACCTCTCCCTGCAGTCCCCCTGGGCCAAGAGGGACCTTTCCGTCCGTCACCTCCAGGCTGGCTGCCTGCCTGCAGCAGATCATCCAGCAGTGTCCCTGTCCCTGGGAAGGGCTCCTCTCTTGCTCTCATCTTCCTGTCCTTAAACATCCCAGGCATGTCTCCCTCCCTTCCCACCTCCCACGCTGGCACGAAGTGCTGTGGCCAGGAAAAATAAGCCTTTTCCTGCCTCCTCCCTTCTAAAGGAGTAGGCACTGTAGCATAGTACAGCCAAAGAAAACAGGGGCTGCTGCCAAAGGGGTCATTAGCAGGCATTACAAGGGCTGCAAAATACATCTGCAATAATTTTGCAATTAGAAAATTCCTCCCCTGGATTAATCTTTCAGTCTGACAAAGTGACACTAATTTCTTTTTCTTTCTTAAACAGTTAACTTTCTTACTATTGTCCCTTTTGTGTATATCCCTCACTGCTTTTGCTCTGAAGCCCTGGAGTAACACACCAGACTTCCATTACTTCCAACCTGCGCTTTGCTTGAAGTTCACTGCTCCTGTTTTCCTCCTACAGAAGAAGATGTGGGCTGGAAGAATTGCCTGTTTTTCCCCTTGTGTCATCAGTGGGTCTAAGAAAAGAAAGATCCTCTGCTTTAATATTTAATCTCTGGTCTAATAAAAGATACCACCTCTTCCTCCTAAAGCTGCCTGACTAGTTAAAATAGTTTTGCAGGTGGTCTGAGACGGGCAGGGTGGGTAACTGGAGCCATCATACAACATAAAATATATGTAGAGGTGCTTCATGAGGGGTTCAAAGGATGTGGTTCCCCACTTTGCCTGGCAAACATGGTAAGAGTTAATAAGGAATTTCAATGCTTCTCCTGAGTTTGCTAATCATAGAATCATAGAATTGTTTAGGTTGGAAAAGACCTTTAAGACCATCCAGTCCAACCATTGACCCTACTCTACCAGGTCCGCCACTAAACCATGTCTCTAAGCACCACATCTACACGACTTTTAAACACATCTAGGGATGGTGACTCAGCCACCTCCCTGGGCAGCCTGTTCCAATGTTTGAGAACTCTTTCCGTGAAAAATTTTTTCTTAATGTCCAGCCTAAACCTCCCCTGGCGCAACTTGAACCCGTTTCCTCTTGTCCTAATTAAGCTAACAAGAAAAGTTCAGTTAAACCCATGAGATTGTTCTGCACTGTTGTATGGACCTGTGGATCCAAACATCACCCTCAGCGTGTTGATTGCGTTTGGGACATGGTGCCAGGTCTCAGGACTCGGGTCGATGCCTCTCAGCCTTATTTGCTGTGTGTGGTTGTGTGAGGGATGGCTGGGGGCGTTACATGGCAAGGGGCATGCATCCTGCATGAGGTCTGGTGGAGGGGAAACAGGCTGGAGAAGAGGACAAGGCTTCTGGTGGAGCGTTTCTGAAGACAGTGTCCACAGCTGAGTCACTAATGGTCTGTGACCCTGGTCCCATGCACAGAAGACCAATATTTTAAAGTGCCTGAGAGGGGACATGGCATCGAACTTGTGTGTGTGTGTGCATGCCAAGGGAGAGAAAACCAGCCCAGTGCACCTGGCTCCCACCCTGAGTCTTGACAGCACTGCAGCCGAGAGTGGTTGCTCCCTGCCTGGCAGTGCCCCTGGGAAAAATGGCTGTTCCCCTGATTTCCTTCCTTTGGGATATTGGAGAATGTCCTTCTGAAGTTTTTATTTCTCTGGAGCGTTATTTTCATGCAAGCTCAGATCTGCCTCTCACTGGTGTTTGGTGCGGTGTTTCCCAGTCTCTGGGAGAGAAGGAGCTTTCATAAAGGAAAGCAGCTTCATAGGCCCTAAATCCTAACAGGATTTTTATTTTGCTTTCTCTATCTCTATATGTCATCAGGTGTCCTTAAACGCTGTTTCAGACAGAGCAGTAAACTGGGACACAGTGTTGGCAGGCAATGCCCACACTTGGTTGGTACCCACCCATAACACAACGATGGTAAATGCAGAACTGCCTGACAGCTTGTTCCAGTAGGTGTTTTCATGACAGGAGAACATCAGCGTAATTATACCGGGACAGATGAAAAGTCTGTTTATTCAGGTGTCTGTCTCGAATAGCAGCTATTAGTAGATGCTCAGTAACAGGGTGTAAGGAACACACCCAGATGAGAGAATGCTGCCTTCTGCTTTTCCTTCCCAGCTTCTGGCTGTCAACAGTTTAGGGATTTTCTAGGTTGGAATTTGCATCCAGATGACCTGACTATGATAGCCTAATCCCTTTTTTTTACCCAGTGTGTAATTTTGGCTTCCACAGCATTCCGTGGCAATGAATCCATCATTTAACCATGAACCTTATGAAGAAAGCTCGCTTCTAATAGGTGCCCATTAGCTTTTACTTTATGAGAAACTGGGAATAATTATTCTCTTTTCACCTTTCCTGGGATCTACGTCCACTTAGTCTCCTTTTATTGAACCTTTCACTCACGCTTGCTATCCATCCCTTTGCTTTTTCTAGCTCAGTATGTCCTGCTGAGATGGAATGGGCAGAGACACATGTTAAACTGAAGGTGTGAGCACAGGATGGGTTTAGATACTTGCTGTCCTTTCTCCGCTCCTTTCCTAGCGAGATGAGAGTTCTAAATTAATTATTAGCACTTGTATAATAGACCTTGGGGTCATTTCAGAATGTGATTCTTCTAGGCCACCTTCTTCTGTGATGTTTCTAGGTCTCCTCATAGTTTAGACTCCCAAATGACTCCAGATTATGCGCAAACTTTTAATTCCTTCTTCTAAGGAATGAATTAGGAATATGTTTAAGGCCACACATCCTCACGTTTTCCTAAAAGCTTCAGTACATCCTGTTTATCCACTACTAATCCTGGTCTTTGATAATGCTTGTAAATGTTTGCTGAGTACTGGAAAGACTGTTTGAAGCTTCCCAGGTCCTCCTTCAGGAGCCCTTGAGAAAGGCACCACCTTTGCCTGTCTGTCCTGTTGCTGAGGGTGATTTAACAGGTCACGGTAGGTAGTTCTGCAACTTCGTATTTTAATCCCTCTAGAGTTTTGAATTGAAATATTTATCACTGATTTACCTAGCACTTGTTACATTCTATTCTGCTTAATACTTCCTTCAAAACAAGGTCTCGGTCCGTCACTCGCAGCGAAAGGCTCCAGGGTGGGATTTGTCTTAAACTGATGCAATTGCTAACTCAGATTGCTTCCCCACTTGGTTTCTTTACACCTTGAGCATTTATCAGGGTCGGCAACACACTGGGAGACTTCCTGCATCTGGTATGTTTGGAAAGGTCTTTATTATGGGGGGTGGGGATTGCCATTAGCATCTTGATCCTCAAACCTTTTTTAGTATTTTAATTTTTTAGTATTTTTAATTTTTTAGTATTTTAATTTTACATTTATCAGATATATTTATTTTTAATTTCCTGTTTTGACACAAAATTCTGCTTTCTGAAGGATGTGTCTTTGAATATCCACCATCCCTGTGCTGTTCGATGAAGTTGGCTCATTCTTTTTTTAATTTCAATTTTTTTTAATATTGTTTTAATTTTAATTATTCTTATTTTATATATATATATAATATATTATATATATAATAAAAATTATATAATTATTTAATTATTTATTTAATTAATAATAGATTGCAGTACATTGGATGAGATTCAAAAGCAGATTGTTTGGGTAGGCGTTTACAGGTAAGGAAGACATCCAAGCTTTACTGATGGTCAGTGGACACGTAGTCAGTCCCATCGGTGGAGTCCAAGGGCAGTTCAGGTCACCTTCATAACGGAGGTGTGCAGCAGCTGGTCAGGTGAAGCACTGGCTGCAGAGACGCGATCTCTGTTGTCTGTAATGGGAGCTTAGGGGTCTCGCTCACATGTAATCATCTAAAATAAAGTGTTTCGATCTTTAATTGAGTGCTACCTTGTCCTGGTTTGAGGTGAAACAGGGCCAATTTTGTTCAGTAACTTTGCTTTTTAGCTAGGCCTCTTCTAACTGCTGAAGTTAACCATGTTGTGCAGAAACTGTTCGCTCTCAGAGTGATCAGACCCATGTTTATAGTTGATGCCAAGGAATGGGATGCAGAGAGGTTCCTGCTTACACTTATTGCTGTAACACCCAAGGGCAGCCAACTTTGTTACTTGCCCTGTTGGAGGGTTGGAAGTGGAAAAGCGTAGAGGGGTCACCCCTGCGGGGAGGAGCGGACAGGACAGGTGACCCAAAACTGACCAACAGGGTATTCCATCCCATCTGCCTCATGCTCAGTATAAAAGCTGAGGGATCAAAGGGTCAGCCCTCGTTCTTCAGTGGCTGGTGTCAGAGGAGGACTCTTGTCTGTTCATCTGCCTTTGATCCCAGTCCTGAATCCAGATCTGGAATCCAGTTCCCGTCCGTTACTGAGTCCAGTCTGGGACTTCCCCAGTGCCTGCTGGTGACGTGACCATCATCCTGGGAGCTTGATATGGTTTTGTATATATTTCATTATTTTCTTTTTATTATTTTATTATGAATATTTCGTTAAAGTAGTTTAGTTCCTTCTGAACTCTTAAGTCTCTCTTTTTCTCTCTCTTTCCTGCCTCCCTTTGAAGTGGAGCAGGAGAGAGAGAGCATCTGCCGTTCCGCCTGATTGGGCCAATCCGGCCCAAACCACGACAGACCTTAATTGAATAATTAAGTTTTATTGCAGATTGCTATTAGTTCAAATTTAATTTTATTTTAAAATTAGTTTAAGTACATTTTAATGTTAATTTAAAATTTTAAAAATCTGATTTTAAAACAAACACAATATAAATTCACTGATTTTTATCCAGCGTGATGATGAGGACCTGCTGTTATCCATAAAAATGCAACCTGAGCAATTAAAACAATATTTTATTTATTATCACCCAGAGAGTTTAAACAGTCGTTCTTTCTTTAACAATTGACAGTTGAAGGACACAATCAAAATTCAATTGATGTCAACAGGAACCTTTTCCTTGGCTTCAGAGAGCTTTTGATGAAGTAGGCTTTACAATACAGACACAGACAAAAGAAATGGTTAAAGTCAACGGCATAAGCCATGTACGCAAGGAGGTTTCAAGGCTTTTCAGTACTCCAAAGAGATCAACAGAAAGCTTTTGCTCACCCTTGTCAGCAACGTAACCTGGAAAAGAAAATCAGGTTCCCTGATGTGCCTAGAGACTTTAGGAACCCCCCAGACCTTTGCATTTGTACAATAACTTTGCCAAAAGAAGGTGGTGTGCATTTAAATGTAAATGCTGGGCTTTTGATTTCCAAGGCTTTTGCATGTGAGCGGAAATTGCCTTGACTAAGAAAAAGATGCTAAAGATGCTTAATTTCCTGATTTGCATTTTTATGCCTACATCTGACAGCCAGCAGGTACTGCACATTTGTTTGTGAGTTTAGAGTATCTACAAATATCAGCGATCTTCTTCATAACGTAGGAATTCAGAAGTGAATACCTATTGCTGAAAGTTTTGAGAGGGCTCTAGGGTATTAGGTTAAGGGAAAACAAAGGAATGATTTATGGTATAAAAACTTTCCCTGAATATGTCTCAATAAAGTTGTTATGTATTTCGATATTAATCTTTAAACATCTGTACAAGAAAGAGATTGTATTAGCAGAACCTTTAAACTAGAAAATAATTATAAAAAAAAAAACATTAAAAGGATGCAGGGATGGGGAGTTTTTGTTAAGTAAATGTAGAATGAAAGAAGTAGGATTATGAATTTTTACAATGTGGGTACTTTGCTATGGCAGCCAAGGGATGCAGCAGATAATCCATCACTCGAGTTCTTTAAATCCAGGTAGGTTGTATTTTTTGAGCTGCAATGTAATTCAAATATAAAATACTGATCTTGGAGAAGGAATCCTGTCTACTCTGCAAGAGGTCGGGCAGGCCCCATGATGTTCCCTTCTGGTCCGTAAGTTGACAAATTTTCATCTGATTCATGTTCATCTTTGTGCCCTTGTGAGCCAAGGTGTGCAAAGGGCAGGAAGGACCAGGTCCTCCCTCCTCACCTCTCCGCAGCGCCGAAGCCCTGTTGGGGCTCCCGTCAAACGTGTTGACAATACAGTAATATGAAATCTTTGTTTGTTCCAGCATGGGCCTGTGTTCACAATATTCGCTGTGGGAAAACGGTTTACTTTTGTGACTGAGGAAGAAGGAACTGAAGCATTTTTTAAATCTAAAGACTTAAATTTTGAACAGGCAGTACAACAAGCTGTCGAGAATGCAGGTAAATGAGACCTAGATCTTTTTTTAATGGAAATCCAGTTACCCAGGATCATTAAAGCCCAATCCAAAGCCCGTTGGCTTTTTGATCATGCCTTAAATGCTTATCTTAACCCATGACCATGCTACAAAATGAAGGCGAAATTAAATTCCTTCATGTGGATCTGGCACTGTAAGCCTGCAAAGTGATTTGGATTCAGTCTCAAGGGATCAAAGGCTTCTGATCCAGGGATTGTTATTGCTTTTATCATCAAGCAACCTGAGTTTGAGATCAGGTCCTTTTCTGTGGCTAGACTCTCCACCTTTGTGTACGAGGTTTGGAGTAATAGTATGTTGTCCTATTACTTAATTTGAAAACCAGTGTGCAGCCATAATTAGCTGTTACCCTGCAATACAACAGTCATTAGAAAGGAATGACGTATGTATCTCATCCGCAGTGGCATGCTCCGTCAGCTAATGTGCTTATATCCACGTGGAATTGCACAGACAGGAATTCTCTGAGTTGTTTGGCAATTTTGGGCTGTGAAATGAGAGAGAAGCAACTTGGCAGAGAGATTAAATCACAGAACCACAGAATCCCTGTGGCTGGAAGGCATCATTGGTGATCACCCAGTCCAAGCCCCTGCTCAGAGCAATGTCAGTGACAGCAGGTTGCTCAGAGCTGTGTCTGGTTGGGTTTTGAGTATCTCCAAGGATGGAGACTCCACATAACCTCTCTGGGCAACCTGTTCTTGTGTTTGACCTTCCTCACAATAAAAACTTTCCCATGTCTCAGTGGAATCTCCTGTATTCCCATTTGTGCCCATTGCCTCCTGCCCTGAGAAGAGCCTGGCCTCATCTTCTTTACTCCCACCACCACATATTTATCCATGCTGATAACATCCCCCTGAGCCTTCTCTTCTCCAGGCCCAACAGCCCCAGCTCTCAGCCTCTCCTGATATGACTGAGACAATGTACTATATCATGAAGACCCAAACTTTTTTTCTTGGACTAATTTATTTTCCATTTCAGTCAGTTTTGCAAAGCGCATGCACATCTCTGTACAGCCACACCGAAGCTGGGGCGAAACCTCTGGATTGTTGATTCTGGCACTGAAGCTTCATGAGGCAGGAAGATGTTACACAGACTAATAGAAGCAGAGGGCTCACCAAAATCTTTACAGAGTTAGAACGAAGCTTTCTGGGAATTTCACTCTAGGAAAATGAGGATTAAGGCATTTAAATTAGAATCACGAGTTATGTGTAAAAATTTTCACTCTATCTTTCTGTGAAAAATCTACTTTGTCTGCTTTCCAAAATATGTTTCCGTTTCTTTTTGTATTTAGTTTCTGTCCCTGCGGAAGCATTTTATCAGAACCATAGTAACCTCTACAGCATGATGAAGGGGAAAATGAGTCCTTCTAATCTGCACATGTTCACGGACACTTTGTGTGAGGAACTACGTGAGCACATGGCACAGCTGGGCACAGAGGGCACAGGGGACCTCAATGACCTGGTAAGGTAAGGGAGTTTTGTAGCACATCTGTAACACATGGGTTATCCTATATGGGAGCAGAGATGTCACCGTAAAGCAGGAGGAGCTCAGGCTCACAGGTCTTAGAAAAGCTGTGTCAGGATATTCATCACTGGTTCACAGTTTCAGGTGGCTCACAGAGTGGACAGGGTTTCATCTAAAGGTGTTTCTCCCAGCAAGGAGAAACACCTGAACTACCTATTTGGATGAAAAAAGAAAACACAGCATCTTCCAACAAACTCTGTTTCCCAAAAGATGGGATAAAAGCTTCATGTGTGTATAAAGAATTTATGAACAGACAAAATGCTTGATCTTCAGCAGGATGAAAACTTTCACTGTGTGTTTTGGGCCAAGCCTAGCCCAAAACTTAAATAAGACCTCTACAACGGACTTTGCTGCCAGAACTTCATCCTTCATGTAAAAAAAAAAACCCTTTACTGACAGTTCCATATGACAACAGAGCTTTTAACTCCTCCTTCTTCCTGATCATCTGGGACAACACTTGTATCTTGCCTGTCCATCAGGACCACAAGTTGAATATTGCCTTTGGCTTGGACCTGTTTCTAAGACCTCACATCCAGGTTGTCTTTTGCTGACTTTTTCTGCATAATACATCTAAGATACGCTTTTTACTGAAGCTAAAACACTGAGCACCTTTCACTTCAATTACCGCAATTGGGATTAACTGAGGAAAGATGTGGGGAAAAGGGGCTTTAGAACCTTCCAGCCCTCAGTCCCAACAATGGGGTGCAAACCCCCACATCCCATGGTGTTCCCCCACCTGTCTTCTGAGATCAAAGTAACATCTGCTTTTTGTTAAAACAAACAAACAAACAAACAGCTATCGAATCGTTAGCGTGCCACGCCACTGCCTGGTATGCTAATATTGGCTCACATTTTCTTGTTATTAGCCTGTCTGAATCCATCTGTGGTCTTGTACCTGGGCTCAAGTTTCTGAGAGCAGGGATGGACCCGTTGTTCTGTGCTGTACTGGCACCAGCAAAGACTGTGGTCCACAACATGGCGTGGGTGCCCATGGTGACATGGGTGTACAGGTCATACATGAAGCATGCATGGCTCCCTGCTGCATCCCTGCTGCAGCCTTGGGGAACAGGGTGTTCTTCCCACTGCCATGGCTGTCATGGACACTGGTCATCAAATCCCAATCAGCTGCTATTTGTCTAAAATTTAAAAAAAAAGTCATAGGCTAGATTATAAACTACAGAATCTGTAGGAGTCATCCACAGTAAATCTGTGCTGAGTGTAATCTGTTCTTACCGTTTCGACAGACAACACAGGATAGAATTGGAATGCAATGCCCTGGATAATTGTTATTTAGCTGCCTCAAAATTAAATCCATAGAGCCAGCAGGTGGCTCCATCTTCCTTATGATGTGCAGAAAAACAAGAAAGTGAAAGAGCCATTGCCTGAAATACGTGTTTAGCAGTGGCTGGAAACCAGCAAAGACTGCATAAGCATTTCTCAGAGCTCGAGAGTACAGATGAAGTGGCCTGGGAAACGAGCTCAGGGTTTGCAGGATAACAGAGGAGCAAACAGGGAAGGAGTGAGGTAAAAGAAACCGAAAAAAGCATGGTTCAGTCCAGCAAAGCTGCAGCCAGGGGAAGGATTTCTCAGGGTGTCTGGTTGCAGAAGGGATTGTGCAATGCCCAGAAGGTCCGCATGGGCTAACCTGAAATGAGAGGGGTGGTTAATGGGAAGAAGGGGACCTCAGCACCCAGAGCCTTTCAGCCACTGCTCAAGTGACCAAACACTAACTGATGAAGTTCAGCCACATGCAGAGGACTAGCCTGAGGTCCGTGTATCTCCTGGCTTCTGCTTAAAATCTGCAATAAAGGTGTGAGTGAGGTATGAGCCTTGTGCCAGCCCCTCCATACTGGTGTGGAGCTTGAATCCCACACTTCTAGTGTTGGCAATTCAACACACCACATCCTGACCTAAAACTGCTGCAACAGCTTCCCTATGGCCTGTAAGTCACGGGGATCTTGTCCTTGCAGGTGTGTCATGTATCCAGCAGTGGTGAACACTTTGTTTGGGAAAGGCATCTGCCCAACAAGTCAGAGTGAAATCAAGGAGTTTGAAGAACATTTTCAGAAGTATGATGAGGACTTCGAATATGCTTCTCAGATGCCCGAGTTCTTCCTGAGGTAACGGAGCAGAGATGATGTCCATGGTATACCCATTACAGGCATTTTGCTCGCTGGGATATCAACCACGAGAGACATTTCCCCCGGAGGATGATGTGCTGTCTTTATCGATGGTGTGTCCTTGGGTCAGGCAGGCTTTCAGCTAGGTGCTCCAAAAAAGTCCTGAACTTGTCTCATGCATTTTGCTGGCATGAAGCAGAAACAACCTTGCTTAGGTGGGCAGGGTCCAGCTTGGACCTGTCAGAGAGCAGAACAGGGCAAAAGGCAAAGGCCTGAGCCTAAATGTGAGTCCCAGGCTGAGAGGGTCCCCAACAAGACATGTGCTCTTTCCCACACCTTAGCCGTTTGCCCAGCAGACTGATCCTAAGTTACATGGCTGCTCTGTCACAGAGCTGACCTTGGGTAGAGGCAACCAAACTCCAAAGACAGGAGCCTGCCAATGCTCTCAGGGCTGTGACAGCACCTCGAGCACCTCAAAATAGCCTTCAGAAAGAACTAAGGATGCTCTAAAAATGTGGCCTTTGTTTTCTTAAAGGAGGTAATTCTTGAAAAGATTGAGCAATTGTCTAAAGCCACAATGAAAACCCATAGTGGAATACATATGAAAATCTAGAAGTCTTGCAGCCACTGGTCCTGGCTGCAAGACGAGGTCCAGCCAAGGTGAAGTCAACACGACTGTTAGTCAGAGTGACACTTGACTATTCATCAACTGACTGCTGCCCAGGGGCTTTTGGAAAGAAACCAAGGAGTCCTTCTCATGGAAAAGGAAATGTTGGTTTGTGCTGCCTCAGTTAAGAGCTTCTTGTTTGTTGCTTTTCTTTACAGGAACTGGTCTAAATCCAAAAAATGGCTTCTAAAATTATTTGAGAAAGTAGTGTCGGATGCTGAAAGGACCAACCCTTCAGAGACCACATCCAAGGTAAACATCTAAGGCTATGAAATAAGATGACTTCGTTGTATATTCTGACTGAAACAACGGAGGGCAGGAA
Organism: Burhinus oedicnemus; assembly: GCA_008921705.1. NCBI lineage: Eukaryota > Metazoa > Chordata > Aves > Charadriiformes > Burhinidae > Burhinus > Burhinus oedicnemus. The sequence goes on along the minus strand of VFFE01007200.1, from coordinate 2,126,251 downwards.
TTATTTCAGTACTGGAAGAACTAAGCCAAATATGTCAGCTTTGATAGCTCTACCTTAATTGTCCAGTATTGCTGTCACCTACATTAGGTCAGATCCATAATTTTGAGCCTTACTCCTCAATTTAGTTTATTTCTTGCAATTCTGACAATTAACATCTTCCTCTGAGGAGTTTTAAGCCAAGGGTTCAGAGCTATGACCCATTGCCAGCCTGCAGTATCGCAGTTGCAGTGAGCAGCGGAAAGAGGTGAGAGAAAGGCCTCTTCAGTTGTTTCTCTGAGGGCACCGCGCTATGAAATTTCAAAACCTTACATGTACTATTTTTAAACCCTGGTGTAGAGTGAGTAGATCCTCCAGCAGCCAGACTAGTAGAAAATAGCAGATTACTGGATTGGAAGCCAAGTACCCTAAATATTGACTGTGTCAAAGCTGTGATAAGTTGTCCCCCTGGTTATTCTCCTTAGCTATGGCAGGAATTCTGTCTATACAGTTGACAAACGCAAGGGCAGACTGGCCTAGGAATTTTGATCTACCAAATAATACAGATCATTAAACAACCGGGGTTTTATTTAGCCTTTAAAAGCTTTACATACCACAATTTCATTCATAAAATAAACCAGAATAATGGAAAGAAAGAGAGGGCTGGAGAGGGGATGGTGGGAGATAAGAAGGTGCAGGAAGTAGGAGGCATGAACTCGGTGTCTTAGATTGGGTGGGAATTTGTTAAAAAGAGCGGCCATTTTTTATTCCCGGTCAGCCTTTTCTCCTCTAAAAAGTAGACAGGAAGCTTTGCCTTGAATGCATGGTTGCCCTGTATTTAAGGAAATACTGTAAACAAAAGCTGATCCTAGAACATTACACAGTTGCAATAGTTTCAAAGAATATTAAGCCATTGAAGTCACTGGTTAGGTCACTAACAAAGCACCTGGAACTAGGGACTTTGCTGATATATCAGACCATCTCTTCGTAACAAGCACCTTTTTGGCAGGAACAGAGAGAACATTTTCTTCATTTCTATTCATTCAACTTGTTCAGTCCCATTTTCAGGTTCTTTAAAGGAGAGAAGTAGAGCAGGAATTAGAAAAGAACAGAGATTTCTTTCTTCTTTCTTTCACATACAAGCAACAATGGGGAGTGAGAGAACCAGATTCCCTAAGAACTTTAAGAAAATGGAGGGCAATGCAAGTATTCGGTAGGGATTCGTGTGATGCTGTGCCTTCTGGCCCTCTGCCTATGAGTGAGTCTCACTTTCTCTTAACAGCTGTCATGTCTACTTTGTGACTGCAAAAAAACCATAACTAACATTACTTCTCTTTGATAAACTAGTATTATGTTATATCCTTGAATTCTAGTAAGCACTACCGTAAACTCGATTTGCATATATTTTTGGAAAGACACATTATTATCTTTTATTTATAACAGACACTACTGCAACATCTCCTGGATAACTTGCAAGGGAAACATCTGGGTCCCAATTATGGTCTCCTAATGCTCTGGGCTTCCCAAGCAAACGCTGTCCCTGTAAGTACATCAGCTAGAGAAACACATTCTCTCTAACCTGCTCAAAAGCCTGTATTTGGGAAGCAAAGACTTTGAACCAGAGGTCACACACACTGCATGTATTCCAAAGAAGGGATTATCATGCCCACATGCATCACTACAAATATACCCAGGCTGCAATGTCACAGAAGCAATGACAAGAAAAGCTCTTCTGTATTTTTCCTAAATTATTATGTTCCCTATCATAACATCTCAGGAACATATGTCTCATAGCTATTAAGATCACAGTCTTAAGCTGTGAAGAGTATTTAACACTATTTTGAAGCACTGTGGCTGTATTATAGTAAACAGTCTATTTTAAATAGCCTGGTGTTATCAATTGTAAAGAGTATCAAAAGCATAATATAGAGTAACTTCATCTGTGTGTAAAGCCTTGAGTGATTTTGACTCTTTTGCTTTGGGGGATCTGCTGTACAAATGCCAGTGTTGCTTCAGGGGAAGAAAAGCAATAGTTTGATTCTACTGCTGTTTAAGTTTTGTCTATGTTAGAAATAGATTTGACAGATTAATGATACAGCTATATGTATGCTAACAAGCCCGATATATCTAACATAGCTTAGGCTGACCAAAGACATTTACAGGAATTTCTCAGATGAAAAATCCATAGCAGCAAAAACATCCTTTATTTACCATGACTACCAAGCTCTTTCTAGCAGTTATGTCTGTTACAGATGTGATTTAGAAAAAAATGATAGTGAGTTATTTTTATATGTACTCCTAATGGATATATCTATGTTTTTTTTAGCTTGGATATTACTACAATTTACCCGAAAGGAATTTCATCCATTTCAGTGAGGTTTCTGTGGATTCACATGTTGGTATAAGTGAGAGGCATAGCCTGCTGTCTGTTATCAGGATAACTGACATTCCTTCCACAACACTATCATTACTTACTCCTGTAATATTCAGCTGTAAATAGGCATACAGATATTTCGTTGTTTCTCAGAATAGTCACAGCCACTGTTCTGGTGACTCGAATGATGAAAAAAGGCCTTTCACTTTCCAAGGGGAATTTTTACAAGTGCATTAAACGCTTTTATCTGAAACAATTCAGTTATCCCTTCTCAGCCCATGGAATGAAGCCATAGTGTCCAAGTGCTCTACAAGAAAACTAAGCTACCGGATTTGTTTTGCAGAAGGAGGGCTGCATCCACGTGGGGCTATTTGGGAAATAACAGTAAGAGTTCTCATCCCTCACCAGCACAGATGGCCCACGACCAGATCTGTGTGCAGACTGCATCTCCCGCTAGCTCAGCAAGAGGAGAGAACCTCCTGGCACTGCTGCGAGTCCTTCTGGTTTCATCCTACTTAAGAGGATTTTCTCCTTTCCTAAATTTCTTGATTTTCAACTTCATTGCATAATCAGTTAGCAAATTATTTCTAAAGGGGATATACTACTGCTTGTTTTGCTGTTAATTAAAACTTTTCCTGCCCAGTTTAGTGTGACTCACTGTGACACTGCCCTGCAAATTATTTAACCTAATTTCTTCTAATATTAGTATGAATTTACTATTTAATTTTTCTTCCATTCACGCAGCTAAATCTAATCACACACAATGATTTAGTAATTCATTTTAACACCTAGATATTTGAAATTAAAGAAAGGATTCTGTGTTTCAAAGCTCGAAGCCAAAGCTATATAAAGTTCACTGAAGATAAGTACACAGCAGATGACTAGACCTAATCTCCTGGGATCTGCACCCTTAGATGTGGAGTTACCCTGGAAGCACAGCTCCCTATGAATCCCAACTACACCAGGCACATCCAAAAAAGTACAACTGTTTTCACCTGCCTCTGTGATTTGCTACAAAGATACTGCAATTCTGTTCCATATTGCTGAGTTAAAGTATTTTCATCTCTGTTTAGATTGCATTTTGGACCCTTGTTTTCATACTCTCTTATCCTTCTATTTACAAGAAAATCATGGAAGACCTGGCTTCTGTTTTTGGCAAAGCAGGTAATAAATCCGATGGCGTCCTTCTGGAATCTAGAAATGATTCTGTGTTGGCCCAGCACATGGCCAATGGCCAATGGCTGGAAATAATGACTGTTGCTGCTGAGGGTACTACTGATAACATAGAGTCCAGCTCTGAGTTCTTTACTCAGCATATGCTCAAGACACATTTTTAAGCAAAACCACCTTTGATGTTATCACGAGAAGGTAGAAAAAGAACAATATGTACTTGTCTCTTCATTCCGCACCTGTCATTTAGACCTAGATTTGTATTAACCAGTCTTGCGCTTTTTTCATGCATCTGTGATAGGGTCAGATGAGGTTTTTCAATTCAGCTGCTTTTCATGGTGTGATGTTCACCAGAGTTACAGCTGTTCTGTGGAAAAACAGGCCAGGAACTGTTCTCTTTTCTCTCATCTGAGACAAATTTGTCCAGCACGATTCACCCCCACATGACTAATCTCATTCCTTCAAAAACCAGTCACCTACTGGGAGCAGTCACTCACATATGCAGTCCCCTGAACCATGCTTAGACTTTCATGGAAGACTCTTAGTTGACATGGGTCAAAACCACATCAAAGAACATGTCAATAATTAACCAATAAGGATAATCATGAACCAGTGCTTAAGCCTTTTTCCTGGCCCTGTTTTATTTGCTGATGTTAACATAGCCCAAGAGCTCATCTGTGATTCCTTGTCTTGATGCCTACTGTCCCTGAGATTTCTACTCAGTGTCCTACCAAAGTACTGAAAAAGTCCAGGGGCTCTTAACTTCCAAGGTGACTTTTGTTTGGCTTCTTCTGGTCAATGCCATATCTACAGCTACCTTAGAGTTATTAAAGTCTCTTTAATGGCTTTTCTTGAATTGTACTGATTTTAGTCCATTTATTTACTTTGAAATATAAAGAAAATTTCTGGGTGTAAACAAGGTCTTAAAGTCTTGAGGTATTATATCAGAAGGTCTAAAGCAAGACATGTCAGCATGTATCAAAACAAGTTTGAAATGTAATTTTTACACAGGGTCTTCTTTCTCATGCCACAACAGGTAAAGATAAAATAGAAGTCTCTAAAGAGGACCTTAAGAAGCTCCCTTTTATTAAATGGTGCACTTTGGAAGCCATACGGCTGAGGTCTCCAGGTGCAATCGCCAAGAAAGTAGTAAATCCAATAAAAATTCAGGTGAGTTTTGTTGTTTTTTGTTTTTCCCCAAAAGGATGCTGTATGATTTGTCTGGATAGGGGCCTCCCAAAAGACCTGGGTAAAATAAAAATAGTAGAGATATTCCACAATCTCACCTGTTTAGGTTTAACAGATTTTTCATCATCATTAATCATCGTTAATTTAAGGGTGGTTTTGCTTCTCTTGCTCACAGTCTTACCTTCAATTTTGAATTTACTTTAGAATGAATTGAATTGAGCTGGAGACACTGTGCAGATGGTATATGAAATAGTAATCAGACACAACAAATATAGCAGAAGGGACCACAATTTAGTAACTGATAGAACTCCTCCTTTTCTGTTTGTCCTCTCCACTGCCATTCAGAAAGGAAGTGCCAGTGTTCAGGAATCTAACAAATAAATGTTTGGGAGAAAAACACTCTCCTAAGGAATCACCACTCACGCCTATTTAAGAAATTACAGAAGTCCCATAAAGGTCTACTGTCATCTAAGTCTTTCTATGAATTACTTTGCATTTTGAAGGAAGCGCTTAGCAAAAGATTTAGCAAAAAATACCAGTTCACACAAGAAGCAGGAAAGACAGAAATAATATTTCTATTATTTCTATACCTGAAAAACCAAATTAGAACCAAAATAGTCTTTCCATATCATGCACTGTTTAGGTCTTGCTTACGGAAAAAAGGGCAACAGCAAGAAGAAGCTTCAAACATGTAATATGCCCACCATGGCTTGACCACCCTCACTTTCCCTCTGTTAGGACCTTCTGCTGATGGAAGAGATGTACTAAGTAGGGACTGTTTTGTGAGTTGAACACACGATTTTCTCTTTTCTTAGAGTTTTTTCTCCTTTTCAGAATTTCATCGTCCCTGCAGGTGACATGCTGATGTTGTCGCCGTATTGGTTACACAGGAATCCAAAATATTTTCCTGACCCAGAAATGTTCAAACCTGTAAGTTGTCACTCTTAGCGTGGGTATTTTGCTGTCTTTTCTCCCCTTCACTTATTTCACAACAAAAGCACATGGACAAATTAGCTTAAAGTTGGGTATTCCCTATTGTATGCAGGATGGCCTTGTATACAGAGATGATGTACAAAAAAAGGAGGAGCCTGTAGGAATAAACAAGACTTTAAAGTTCAGTTATATATTCCAAATAATATGGTACTACTTTATATCACTTTGATCTTGATTCAAAGCCTGCCATGGAAAGACCCCACTGATTTCACTGTTGAACCCAACTCCAAGAACTCTCCTCTCCCTGTCATTTGTTTGCATAGCTCATCTCCACGTATTTATGCAGGCTTATTGGTCTTTCCAGTCAGATGATTTCTGGTAGGTATTAGCTCTTCTAATTCAGTAGCTCATCTAGAGTTTCTTGATTATTATTCCACTCCAGGTGGCCGTGTGGGCAGGCTTGTAACTGCTCTTTTTAGCACCATCCGCTATAGGACGGTTTGTCTTTTTTATAGAAATACATCAAGGAGTAATTTAAACAAAACTTCCCTTCTAGCAAACTCTTCACCAATTTGAAATCCCTCATGACAATTCCTGCCTGTTTGAAACCCTAAGCAGAAACCTTGATGCAGCAGCTTATTTCTTTAATAACTTTATTCCTAAAAAGCAAGCTAGCTTGTTTTTTGGAAGCTCACCCTTTTTCCATGAGGAATAGGTGAGTACCTCTTGGATATTGCCATTCCAAATGGCCTTGCTTCATCACCGCTGAGATTTTTTTACAGACAGGCTGTTTTTGTTGAGAAGAGTTCATTTTCTCACGCACTGGCTTGCACCTGAGAATGGGGCTGGGCAATCCTTGCCTTTCTCTTGTGTGACAACTCACACACCTTGCATTTATCTGTGCACAGCGTCTTAGAAATGGTTTGTGTGCAAGACGTGCATGAGCCGTTTGTGTGCTGTGATACAATTTTGTGGCTGAGGGCAGGTACTGGTTGAACATTTGTTTTGAATGTGCATATATCTAAAAGGAGAAGGTCGCATTTTTATAGGCATTTCAATAGCTCAAGATGCAGGATTTAGAAAAATGGGGAGGTCTAGGAAGAATGCTTTAGGGGTGATTTTGAAAACCCCTCCAGCACTAAGTATGTTTCAAATGGGACACTCATTTCTTTCCCTGAGTTGGTGCTGACTTTGAATCCAAACTCTAACGCTAACAGGTTGAATGCAAAAAATGGTATTAGTGCAACTTTGTATTGAGGATTAGCTGTCCAAGGTCATTTTTAGCCTGCAGAAATAAAGTTAAGCTTTATTTATATAAGGCTGATTTGGAAAAAAAAGTTTCTTCCCACAGGATCGTTGGAAAGAGGCAAATTTAGAGAAGAATGCTTTCTTGGACAGCTTTGTGGCATTCGGAGGAGGGAAGCATCAGTGTCCAGGAAGGTCAGTGAAACAGCTGGGGTTTATTTATTCCCAAACGCTGCAGAGAACAACTTGCTTGAGCTGGGCTCCTCTTACACTTGGAGATAAAATGTTTTCATTGCTTTGCTCTTTGTAAGTCCCCTTAATGTTCAGTATTATCTGGACCTTGTTTAAACTGATTTGAAAGTGGTTTCATTCCTTGAAAAGACAGGTTAAGTCACGATGTAAAAGCAGAATCTGAGACTAACATATCAAGGGATATCCCCCAGGGAGGAAAGTCAGCCTAGCTGTGCTGCTGCTGAGGCACCTTTTCATCAAGGGAGAATTGTTCTACTTAAAAACATGCCGGTTTATAGACACAGGCATTTAGGTTTCCATAAACCAGTTCTAAACTAACCTAAAGAACATTTCTCTGGTCTGAGACTCTTTCCATCCTCTGTGATGCCATTGACATCTTTGCTAATCTTCAAATGTCTTAACTGGCTCCTTTCTGTTTAAATCTTGTCTTTGCATTAAGGCCCACGCAATTGTATGATGGCTTAAATTGCAGATCCTGTCTCTCTTCACTCCTCCAGCAATGCCAGTCTTGGTGCTTCCTGCATTCCTTCTGCTGTTTTCTCTGCTGTCCCTCTTCCTGGAACAAGTCCCAGGGAGCCAGCTGCTCCTCGTTTCTGTGTTCAAACATCTCTATGCTCAATTCTCTGCCTTCAAAACCTGGTCTCCTCTAGGAAGCAAATGACCGAGAATCCTTAAAACTGGTCAGTTTAACTCAAGAGTCCCATATGGATCAAGGCATCCAGAGGGTGTTGCAGAGGATCTGCATTCTTGAATCTGCACCCTGTAGCAGGCTGGACATGACTGTCAGATAAACTTTGTGAAGGCATTAAAGCCATAAACAAAATGAATAAAACTGCATTCACCATTTAGGCTTGCCAGAGCAAAGTGCTCGCTCACTGCTCTAGCTCCGTGACTTGTACCATATTCCTGAGCTAAATACGAGCACAGCCTCACTCCCAGCAAGGGTGACAGCAGAATTCACAGGAGGCATCCGCAGGTACAGGACAAGCTGCAAAACAATGTTTCTGAATGCTGCTTGTTTATATATAATGACCTATTTCTTTGTTCAGGCTGTTCTCTGGACTCTGATAATATCTTCAAAATAAGTTTGTGCTTGGAAAGAAAATGATAACGTTTCTACATAGACAACGGATGGAGAATCTTTTTCTTGCTGACAGACAAAAAGTCCTTTCAAACCCTTTGGCAGTCCACAGGGTAACACACACCTTCACACTTTTCAGCAGTAATTCTAAAAGAATAATGTGGTCTTAGAAGAAAGGAAATTAAATCAAGGGATGTATCTAGATCCCATGTTGCAGATTTCCTTGGTATGACTGAATGAAACAAAGATATTTCAAGTTTAAGATGCATTTTCATTTAATTCAGTACTGGGATTTATAAATAAAATTTAATAAACATTTCATTTCTCCATTGCAAGAGTTAATCATGAAATTAAAAGCAAATTTAATCAAACTGAAAGCTAGAAAATAACTAACTTGTCAAATATTCTAGCAAACTGACCTGGGAAGAGCTCGCACAAAGCCATTTATGTGCCACCTTTTTTACCTAAAGGAAAAATTTGATGACAGTGAAGCTACTTTTATCTAACTAGGTGACTATTGCCTGCGCAACTGTGCTTATCTTGCATGGCTCCGTCTGTTGTCTCCTATCTTATGCTGACATTGCAAACCCTTCAGCACAACGGCCGTGATTTCATTCTCAGATTCCATTTACCGCAGGACCTCAATCCACAGCTGGGCTCCTGGGTTCCAGCACAACACCAGTACGTAGCAGTGCATTGGGGGCAAGATTTCAGAAAGCACATCTTTGTCAAACCCCCTTGTCACTGCATAAAACAGGAAGGCATCAGTGACTCGGAGTTTTTACAGGAAAACTGATGTAGGACTCAGTCATGAACACAAAAGACAGGTGGGAACTAAGGGGCATTTAGCTGCAAGAAAGCTCATGGTTTCTGTTCAGTGCAACATGCTGTGGGAGAGGGACGCACTGAGACTCTGCAGTCCTGCCTTTCACTCCTGGGCAGTGCTTCTGCCCACTGACGTGTGTGTTGCTTATCATCCTTGTGTCTCAGCATCTCTGTTTGAAGAGCAGAATAAGAACAGCCTTTTGGGAAAAGCACTTTGAGATCTCACAGTGGGAAGTGCTGCAGTCAGTTATGGGTTATATCCATTGCTGCTCGGACAGATTGCAGAGGAACCCGCCGTGGGTACAGAGGTGTCAGAGCTGGTCAGCTCGTATCCAGCTGTGCTTGTGTTTGAAGGACAGAGCTCTGTAAATGCAGCATTTCCACTTTCAGGGCAACCTAGAGGCATTTTGGCATTTGGCCACATAATTTGTGCCAAACCACTGAGGCTCAGAGGCAGGACCTCAAGCACCAGAAGCCCAGGACCACACCGTGCAACCACTGCAGTGACTGTATAGAGCCCACCTTTCTGTGGTGCCGCCAGCATGGAGTTTGGGCTAGCAAGTGACCTGAGCTAATTTCCATTGAAATATCTCTGCATTGCATTCCCCCAAGCTCAAGGTCAGCAAAAGCTCTCTATCTCAAGGTAATTCCAATGTGAAATCACAAAGATAATTTGGGTCTGAAGCTACGCCAAAACAAACAAGCATCCTCCCAGTCCGGAGCACAGGGCGGCTCAGTGCGCAGATCTGGATGGCTCTGCAGGAGTTAGTTTGGGTCTCATGGGGCTTATTAGCTTCTTCTTCACACCTGCCAGGCCAAATCCAGGCTGACGCCATGTGCAATCATGTGGCCTTCTCCCCAGTGAATTCCCCAATAGCTGTTTTATCCAAGTTTTCAAGCATCTCTCAGATAATGGAAAATAAACCGTGTAGAAGAGCAAGGTAGTATTACTATTTTAACCAGGTATTTAAGACTTAGGTGTAAATTCTGCACGTGAGTAATCCCATGACCTGGCATAGGTCCATGCTAGTGCCTGAATGCAGAAAGTTCTTGTACCTATCAACATTAAAAAACAATAGCCTAGAGGAGTTCACCTGCAGTTACCTGAAATCTTCTCCGGACTGACTAAGACAGACCTTTCTTGAGACTGTTACAGAAAAAAAATCATGCCCTTGGGTCTCATACTGCATTCTAATGCTGACGCATTAAATAATAACTCCCGCTGTCACAGCTACTCTGATGTCATCAGGCTCCCAGCTGTATTATATAACTTTATATAGCACAATTAGTCATATAGCCTTTTCTATATTTGACTGTCTTCTCACTCCTATGAAGTTATTTCAAGTCAGCAAGCGTTAGAAGAACATAAATGTTTATACAGTGGAAAAAAACATAATGATAAGGGGCTGTTTTAAAATAGGGTGTCAGAGGGATACTGTCGGTCTAACGTTTCACCGGAAAGAAGGGGCAGCCGCTACATTTGTGTTCTTTGCTGAGTAATGAAGCCAAACAAAGCTACAGCATATTTTCCTGCTGGAGATAAACTTTCAGGCAGAACTAAAGCATGGAATGTAAAATGTGTCAAAGACACTCTGTTTCTTATCTAATGATAACACACGTGTGATCATCCGGCTGGATGGCCAACGTTTTCCTCTGTTTTCTTGCAGGTGGTTTGCTATCATGGAAATCCAGTTGTTCATTGTGCTATTCCTGTACAAATATGAATTTGTGCTTTTGGATGCAATACCAAAGGAGGTAAAAGATCTGTGCATTTATATAGCATTCCACATCTTTATATCCTTATTGATCACGCTCAGCTGAACAACCATGCTCAACTATAGTTAAGCATAAAATGAAGCAAAATTTTGAGAGGAGCGTTAATAAAACATGTGATGAATAACTTGATCTTCTTTTAACTCAGAAAACCCAGAGTAACTTTGGCAACGTTAGTGGGGCTGTGGTGTCTATACAAGAATGCACCTACAAGAGTATTTTGTCTCATAATCATCTAAACATTACAAGAGATTTTATAATTGCTTTCTGCCACTCACAAAAACAATGAATATGGAACTGGATTATTAATACTTTAAAGATATGAAATCAAATGCAGCACTTGCAGTGCTCTTCCACTACATATTCAGTGGTGGAAGAGAAATTATTAGAGTAGGAGCAACTGTGACACAGAAAGGTTTTACCATTAAGGAAGAGTGATGTGGTCTCCACTCTCAGCAGTAGAAAGTCCCCGCAGAATATGGAGGAAGGTTGCCTCTTCCTCTTGCCATGCCAGCTCTCACTGGAGTTGATTGTAACTTGGGTCTGCACCCACAGGCAATTCTGCTGGTGAAGATATTCAAAACCATTAGAGTTTCTTAAGATCTCCTGTCATCCTCTGTCAGAGTGGGTGGAATAAAAAGTAATCATGAAGGCCCTACTCTATGGCTTCAGCAAATCCAAGAAATACTCTCAGTATTTGGTCTTGGTTCTCCAAGACCAAAGCTCCAAGAATATTAATATTAAATATTAAATTAATATTAAAGAACGATGATAATTCCATTAACTGAACTAACTTAAATGTTTCTACTGATCTTCTTTCTGCAGAGCCCTTTACATTTGGTGGGGACACAGCAACCCATGGCACCATTCCGGGTCCAGTATAAATGCCGGGAATGAAAGTTGCCCAGCACTAATTTACCTTCCTTTGCCAGCCACCCCTGGATGGATGGACCACTGAGCTGCTTCCCTGTCCTACATCTTCAGATAGGTTCTCTGTCTTAACAGTTCTTAATTTCAACTTTAAATGCTGTTCATACTCTGTGTTGTGGTATGCCATACCAGTATAGTTGTATCTATGCTCCTCACCTGATTGCCTACCTCCTAGTATTTAAAAACCAAGTTCTCCTGCTGCATTCATAATTTGTGGGCCAATTATTCACAGACTTTGCAAATCTGGTATACTAAACTCACCAACCAGACATTCTGGGCAAAAAGGTGCTATGTTTGGAAATCCTGCATGGCAGTTGTGCTAGAATCAGATGGTTCTAGCGGAAAGGCAGGTCCCTTGGGCCAGGTTACTGCTTCCTGCAGGTCTCTCTGAACCAAGGCTAAAGTGGTGCCTTGTGGTAACTCCATACAGCTCTCTAGTGCTGGTGTGCACAAAATGCAGGACAGCGCTGAGCAGAGACCTCCGGATCAGATCTGCAGCCACAATAAATTAGTATCATTTATGTATCACTGCCTGTGTAGCTAGGTGAAGATCTGGCCTGCTCTGCCTACAATTGGTGCCAACTTTTTGCAAATAAAATGCACTTATAATGGAAAAATTGCAAGCATGGGAAACACTGGTGTCTTGTTCCACTGGAGCATCTAAAATTTCTACTGAGCTTTATTTGCTCCACAGGATTCAGAATCATAGAATCACAGAATCATTTAGGTTGGAAAAGACCTTTAAGATCATCTAGTCCAACCATTGATCCTGCTCTACCAGGTCTGCCACTAAATCATGTCTCTAAGCACCACGTGGTTAGAGAATCGGCCCTTGCATGAATATGCAATGAAAGTTTGATCGTGATGTTTGGCTTCTAATGAAAAGCAATGGCAAGAAAAGCTATTGCTATTCATTAGACTGGTTGTCTAATATCTAGAACTCTTTTGCTTTCCCTTTAATATGACTGACTTATAGAACAAATTGCACAAATCTAAAAATATTTAATCTTATAAAGAATACCTAGTAAAAGTTGTTCAAAGAAGCTGTCAAATAAGTTCAGATACCAACACTTTAACTGCTGTCAGATTTTGTATATGATAGTAGCTGGCATGTATTTTTAGTCTTTTAAGTAAAGATTATTCATCATTTTAGAGGTATTTGCAAAAAAACACAAATGGACTTTCAACAGCAGTAAAAACTATGGGAATAACATCCATAGGAAAATAACATATTGTATAAGTCATTAAATGGTTTGTTTACCTCAATTATGGATACAATTTGACAAACTTTAATGATTTATATGGCTGGAAAATGATTCATCCAACTTCAAATTTAGCTCATAATGGTTAACTCTGCAACAGTTGCACTCTTAATGGCTGTTTTAGAATCTCCTCCATAACTGAAAACTACTCCCTTGGTTTTCATGTATGGTCATTACCCAAAAGTGTATATTTTAGTTTTAAAATTTGCAAATATCCACAATATCAGTTCAGGTATCTTGTAGCTTTGTGAAGATAATTTTTTTTTTCCCAACGTGCATTTTTTTTTTTATTTTTCTGTTTAATTAATTTTGGGGTTTGGGAGGGGAGTTGCCTATATGGTTTTGTTTTGGTTGTTTTTTTTTTTCCCCTCCAAGAGAGGTAGCTCAAAAAAGGAAAATTCTGTAATGGCAAACTTGACTTTAAACTAAAAAGGTCCCTAAAGGAAAGTATAACATGAAGGTCAGCATCAATTTGGTTAGAATGGCACCTGAAGCCAACTAAAAGTGAATATTTCATAACACACCACTGCACGTGGCTTCTGATCTGTCCTAAACACAAACACAATTCCGGTGTAGTTTCTGCATATTGCCGAGTTTTTCAGACTTGGTGTGATCTTGTGCCTGGTGAGAACTACATTCTGCCTCCTTCCACATCCTGCAAGAACAGCCCTATGGACTCTGTTAGGGTATGTGATAGACATAGAGGAGGACATATGTCATAGACAGAGGAGCCGAGGAGCAAAAGCAGGTGGGCACCCTGAGCATTGCCCTGCCCAGCACCTCCCAGGGCTGGCCATGTCCAGGGGTGACACCCATCAGCAACAACAGGAGCAGCTCTCACCTTTTGGGCTGAGGGGGAACACTGCCTGCGGGTATGGGACACGTTGTGGGATGAGGGGAGGAGCAGCCTGCAGTTGCAGAAGACTTCTTATGGCATATTTAGGGGAGGAACCAACGGTGGGGAAAGGGAGGGACCAAGGTAGGTTGTGGAGGAACAAACATGGGAAAAAAGAGGGACAAGGGGATAAAAGAGGTCAGTTGCATGTAAACAGGCTGCTGACCGCTACGCTTGTCTGGCTATACCCTGTGCCTGATCAGTGCAGTCTGTCCTGTCTTCCTCTTACTCTCCATTTTCAAATCTTTTCCTGGGTGAGGGGGTCTCTTGTGTGTGCACGTGTGGGTACGGGGGTGTGAGTGCATCAGCTGCAGCGGGACCACGGGTTGGAAGGGCCATGGGTCTGTTGTGCCAGCAGCTGGAGGGAGTGTGGGTGTGCATACTGTGTGGGTGCATTATGTCAGTGTGTGATTGCTAGTGAAAACCCTGCCAGGGACCCAGGGGGTTCAGGCCAGCTGCCACAAAGCCTGCAGGGTCTGGGTTTTGACTGAGACCCCCTTGTATGTGTGTGTGTGTGTGTGTGCACCTGTGTGCACCTGTGTGTCTCTGGGCAGGAGGCAGCTGGGAAGAGCAAGGATTCAGGACCAGCTACTGGAGGAGTCCATATTATACATGTGTTTTTACATATATGTCACAGTCACAGACTTTGATCCTGATCTGCTAGAGAGGGGAGTAGGACGAAGCTGTTGGTGCTGCTCACGTGAGTGCCGAGTGTTTCTGCCTGTGTTGGCCAGTGGGGCCATCAGTGCACGCACACGTTGTACGCATGTGTTTGTGCATCAGCCTGCTGGGAATCCATGCTCAGCCTCGCTGCAGGCTGGATCCGGGGAGGGGAGCTGCAGCAGCCTCACCTGTCAGGCTACTGGATTTAGCAACTCCCTAGCAGGCTAGAATCAGTCATGAAAATATTTGTCCTGAAAGGTAGGACATATTTTTACTAAAGCGTAGGCTGTTGGCAGGAAAGAAGTACCTGTTCTTGACAACCAGAGAGGTACCAAACAAGCAGGTGAAGAAAAGTGGGCCTGACTCTGGGATCCCATTGCTGTGTGACTGCCCTGTAGTGGATGACAGCTCCATGCTCTTGCCATACTTTCCGAGGTAGAAAAAAACAAGGGAGGTGGATTAGTAAAGCAATGTGGTGGTCAATCGATAGAGCTAAATGGGGTCTTCTACCTGGAAATAATTCAGAAGCTTCTGGGGGAGGGAAAGACAGCACTTTCCCACTGGGACAGGGTTAAACGGGTATTAAAAGGTCATCACGATACCCTACTCAGGAGTGGATTAACAGTATCTAAATTATTCTTCTCCAAGTGTTTGTCCAGTCTGCTTTTAAATACGGCAGCGCTGAATTTCCATGGGGCATTTGGCCTCTTACCTGACTCTCCCTACTGTCAGAAAGCTTTTCTACATATCAGTAGGAGAAGCCAGAATGAAGTTTTTATGCATACTACCACCAGAAGGGTAGTATCTCCTCTCCACAAGCAGGAGATTTTTAACCTGAAAAGAAAAAAAAACGTATATTGACCTATCTTTGTATTGCTACCTTATGTATGAAGTATGGATGTTAAAGGAAATGCCTCAAAAACCATCTTAGAAAATGCAATTGTTCCTCCTCCAGACATGCCATAGGCCAGATCTATCTGAGCAAAACCTACAGTTTGGGCTGGCCAGGACTATATGTTGGTATTCATTTATATTGGGATAAGTAACTCCCATGTCTAAGCCAGTGAAACAAATGGCAGGAGTCTTCTTAATAAGAGAGAAGAAATCTAGAGTTATGAGAAATGAGCAATAAAAGTCTTTTAAATCAAATTTCCTTTAATAATTTTTGGATTTTATTGTCTACTAAAGACGAATTTCAGGAAAAAAAACCCCATGGAAACTATCACATGGCAGCCAAACCTTTTTTGATACTTTTGAGGAAATTATAAACATTTTCCCTGAAATCATATTTCCTGTGGAAATACAACATTTGACAGAAAACTCATCAAAACATTTTGAGTTAAAATTGTTGGCCTAATGCAAGTGAATCTTCTCCAGTCAGCACAGTGAAAAGATAACCCATCCTATCAGCAGCCACCTCTCAGAATAATCACAACTTCTTTTATGTCTTCCCTCTAATGAGCCTCACTGAAGGCCCCTCTCATCTGTACTTAGCAGTCAAGTATTTCAAGTGGTCTCTTTCTTTACGCTAGTGACGGCATTCGATATCTTTTCTGTGCCACTGATTGTCACAGAAACCAGAAGTTTAGGCTTAGCACCTATACCTCCTGAAAATAGATATCTGGGGACTAAAAGATATGGCTGCAGCCATTGAGAGGTACGCTAAAAATAATTACTTCCTTTCAAAAAGAAATTAATTCTAAGGCCCTAGCCCTGTACCGTGCTTAAGCACTGTGCCAAGCAAAACTCGACTTAAGCATGTGTTTTGCTTTAAGCAAACACTTAAAATGGATTTGCAGAATAAGAATGGATTTCAATTTAAGCACACACTTAAGTGCTTTGCTGAACCAGGGTCCAAATGCCTCAGTTGCTAACCCGTTGTTTACAGTTAGTCTTGGCATCTGTGTTGTAATTTTAAAGATATACATGGGTTAGTGGAAATACTGAGGTAGCTTTGCTCATTTTAGGTGAAACTGGCAAACGTTAAGGGCTTTTAGGAAAAACATTTTTTTTAAATGGTCACATTTATAGCATAAACCAGTAGGCTTTACTGGCAGCAAGCATCTTTCCCAGTTATTTGGTACATTCTAAATGTGTGGCTCATCACATGGCAAAAAATACTTCCTCTCCACCGGTACACAGTGAAAGGGGAATTAAGACACAAGAAAGGCATTCAAAAGATAGCAAGCGTTTAATTGAAACAACCAAGGAGAAGCTTTCATCATATAGCCATTCTGAATGACATTGGACATGCGACTGATTGGCACAGCATTATTTATTTTTTTCACTTTGATCATAAAATTACTAGGAAAGGCTTAATGGGGTTATAAATATCTTGTTTCCATGAGAGTCCTGGGAAGATAATTATAGCACTGAAGTCTTTACAAAGATAGAGCATTTATAAAATGATATTATCTGAGGACTCCAATGGATAACGCAGGGAATTCTGCACTCTATTCCCAGCTCTCCTGTTGACTCACTGTGCTTTTTGGGTGAATCACTCCATCCCTCAGTGACTCAGTTTCCTCATCTATACATTGGGCGAATAATGATAATTACCCACTGCTGCAAAGTCTATATGGATTAAAAGCTGTAAGTATTGCTCATACTCATCAGAGCACTCAAGCGTGCATATTCATAGCAATGGATGTCTGTAAGAGTTCGGATAAGCTATGTGCTTTCCTGAATTGGAACTGCCATATTTGTGTTACTGGTAAATTACATTACTTGTAGAGTTACAGCCAAAATATTCAGAAGAAATATTTCAAATGTCCTGGTTCACACTTTCTAAGATGCTGATGAAACAGCTGTACCCCAGACTCTTCAGAAATATTTTGTTTTTAATGCAAAGCTTGGAATTTAAAGACTATAGACAAGTTTCTTGTTGAGCAAAAATACAACGTCCTTTCATAAAACCAGCTGCTACAGAGGAGCATTACCTAGAAGGCTGTCTAGCAGCTACCTGTCAGATACAAACTACATCTATACTCTAACTTTTCTATGTTGTATCAGGCTTTTTCACTCATCTACTGCTTTTACTGCATTAGAAATTTGATATGTCATCTTTCCCAAGTACCAGAGTATTGGAGTAACAAGCATCGAAAGAGCTTAATGTACAAGCACAGTGCAACTCTTACTGTTAAATCTTTGCAGCTTTGAAAAGGACATGAGAGGAAGGAGTCATGGCAAATGAGCAAACAACTGGCCCCAAGCTCCAGTGGGATGCTATGCCTGAAGGGGATAACATGGATTTTGGATATGAAAATGAGAACTTCTGTGCTGGAGAGGAGATACTACATCTCCCATTGATAGCACTGTAACTGCCCTGGCTGTGATTCCAAAAGCCTGCTGAGAAATTTGGGAGAGATCAGAGCTGAATCAGAAAGTTGATGAAAATGTGGCTAAGCCTGCCAAGCCTTGGAGTCAATCAGGTTAGCTTAAGAAAGGAAACGCTCAGAAGTGACTTGAGCACAGGCTGAGGATACTGAAGTTCAATAACGGATGGGCCTTTGGAGCTTGCTGTACCTTTCTGCAGCAGACTGAAGTGGAAACAAGCAGATTCCCACTTGAAATGAGGTAAAAATGCAGATCAGGAAATGGAATTGTTTTACCAAGGAATTAAATTACATTTCTATATTAATAGTCCTGAAAACAAAATTGCACATTTTTCTGAAACAGAAGCTTCTGATCTGGTGTTTGTGCATTCCTGGGGTGGAGAGAGGAGGGCAAGGCAACCTGATTACTTTTCAGAAATCAGCGAAACATAAATCAGAGAAGTCTGAAGACCTAAATTCTCTATACACGCATTCCACTTCCATAAAGCAACTTTTAGGTAGTATAAAAGGGCAGCCTTTTCTAAGGGTAGAAGCAGACATCTGATTAGGTAATCACAGCTGGCCAGAGAAGCCTAAAGCTAAGGAGGACTCTGTTCTTTTCACAGTGTAATTAGGGAATGGCAAGATTTGGCATTCACTTTTTTCTGGGTCCTTGCTCAGAGATATTGGTAAATTGTGCTCCAAGCTGAAGATAGGGCTCTGTCACTCTTTCTCATGTCAAAGGTCTCAATCATAGCTAGACTTGACTCTTTTGAATTAAACACAAAGTTTCAGTGGGTTCATGGTGTTAGTGTATGTTACTGCTGACACAGATCCAGAGGCAATTTCAAGGCATTGGCCTTTTATCTCGCCTTTATTCTGAAAACCATTGTTGCTCAGAAAAGCATTAAGTGTGTCTGTCTGTTTTGCTTGATACCAAAAGAAAATCAAATGCTTTCCAGTATCGTGACATGGCTGCCTGAGTGTGATTCCCAGGTTAAAAGGAATAGATGAGCAGTGCAAGATACTTATAGAGTTTTACTACTTTAAATAATTCATTACAGCTAAAGACATTGCCTTTGACACTCTTATTCTGTCCAAATCTTGGTATTAGCATTTACTATTTTAAGCTTGTTTATAGAACTGGAATAATACACAGATAAAAAAAGATTATTATAAGAGTGTTTTCAGGCATTAAACCTGAGGTTTGAAGTTTCTTTTTCTGAAAAAATAAACTAAAGAATGTTTTACTGTCTGAAAACCTGGCAACTGGTCTTTGCTTACCACGAACTGAAATCAAGCACCACTTTGTCAAAAGCCAGTCTCATCACAATGATCTGGTTGTTCCTTAAAATAATAAAAAAACCCAAATCAGCAGGAGATGGTTATATTTTGTCCTTTGGGTATCAATCAACATATTCAGCCTTGCTAAATTTTTCTTAGAGCCTCTGGCCTTGCAGTCTGGTTCAGAGGTTTTGTGAACATGCACAGTTTGCACATGTAGGCATATGGGTCTGTAGGAACAAACCGGGTAATGAGTTCTCTACGCACCCACAAGCCAGGACAAATCCAAGTGACAGAACATAGCAAAAGTTGCAATCACTAAAGCATCTGCCCTGAGCTACCCACACCTGCCAGAGCTGATCTGCACATGACAAGATACGTTTATCCCTCCACACAGAGACATGCCAGCGTTGGCAACTTTGTACAGGGGTCAAAGGTGGAAGCTGGGCAAAGGGTGGGAGCTGGGGCTGTCCACCTTCTGGACTCTGAGCATCTCACAGCCTGGGAGCATGCTGTGCCACTGGATGTCTTGATGGGCTGGTTGTCTGAACGGGACATCTCTAGCACAGACTCTTTCTGCAAACAGATTTACGTAATGAATTCACAGCACAGCAGGCTTCTTCCAGAAGTGGCATTGGAGCAGCCCAAGGGCAGAATCTAGACCAGAGGCCCCGTTTCTTCTCTCCTTTCCCTTTTAACTTCCTTTTACTGTTCCCATCCTCCCTGGGAACTTCACTAGTGCCCTTTTTCCCCCCTTCCCAGCTCAGCTCTATGCCCAGCTTACTCTTTCCTTCAGATTTTCAGATATCCAGGCTGCCAAATATCTGAAAAGCTTAAAGTTGGAGTGCACCACTGCAAGGGTAAGACTGGCAGATCAGTGCCTAGTAGGACATAATGCCTGGATGGACTGGCTACCTCTTTTGGAGCTCTGTCACACAACTGGGAGAGCAGGAGGAAGAGGTAGAGACTTCCCTCTGGCTGATGTGGAAGAAGGACACTCTTCAGAGGTCGCTTTGCCACAACGACTCAGGGTCGTGGAAGCTATGACTGCCCAAGAATATCTGTGTCATGAAGACCATTTCCATTTTGCCATGTCCAGTGTTCACCTTGCACAAGGGCTGGCAGTACGTAGGCACCGGCACCATCTAGGGGCCAACTGCCAATCATTGATGTATTTCTAGAAGATCAGTGTCATAATATATAAAAATAATAGCATATGTAAGCATATACTAACATAATATGTCTAAACAAAACATATCCTAGTAGAAGTATTGAAAAAGGCAGTGTGTGTAAGTCTTTACTGCTATGTACAATTCAGGCAGAAAAATATAGTCTCAGTTGTTACTTACCTGCTTGAGCTGCTTATTTTTTATTAACTGAATGTGTATGTGGTGGCATATGCTGACTAATAACTCATCATCCACACTCCTCTGCTTCCAATGATATTCCAATTATGCCTTCAACAGTCACCTAAAAGTGTCAGAATAATGAATGAAGAGTTCAGAAAGAAAAGAAAAACACAAAAAGCCTTAAGACTATGGATCACACTTTAAGAGAATGAAACACATAAATAATTTTTTATGATCTCTCAATATAAACAAAACTCCTTAATCTGACATTTTTGAAAGCCTTTATGTGCCAATCTCTATAATTATGGATAACGAAATATAGTACAATGGGCTTCTCCATCAAACCTGTCTAGCACTGCTTCAGAACTAGGGCTCCTAAATTCTACTTCTCAACAATTAATAAACAGTAATTACCAAACTATTCACTTTATAGGAGTAAATTGTGTCTTGCAGTTGATTACATTCTGTGTCTTTCTAATTAGTACATGTAAAAATAGTATTTGTAGTATCTTTGTTTTCTTAGTTGTTTACATTCCGAGGCAGATTAAATAATATATTCAGAAGTTCAGTCTGTATTTAGATATCTAAATAAGCATCTTGATTTTTCAGAGCACCTACAACTCTCTGAGTTGCACAGTGCTTCTGAAAATCAGGCCATTTATTTAGGTGTCTATATTTAGGTACATGAGTTTGAAGCGTTTGGCTTGAGGTCACATAGCTATGGCTCATTGCATTTTTTTTATTTCGATTTGGGTCACAATGGGCAAGTCACTTCTAATAATTCTCATCACAAATCTAAGAAATAGAAGGAGAGGTAGTAAGAATTACTTACTAAACACCATCATGATGCTTAGCATTTCCTCAAATACATAAAGTTTCCTTCCCGGAGAATTTCCGTCTAAAAAAAGATAAAAATCAGTGCATCAGAAAGGTAAGACAGTATGTTTAGAGACTGAACTTATGTTCTGGTTAAACTGTGCTCATTTCCTGGATTTTATTTGTCTGTCGTTCTCTCTATAAGCTTATGATCATTTTGACAAGCCAGATGTTTTAGCTTCCTGTATTTTGATTGGGTAAATCCTAGAAACCAAGTGCTTCTACTTGTTAACACATGGCAGCAAAGTGCAGTTTATTCTTGAGGAATTTGAGCTGAGATTATCAGTCACGCTATTGAATTGTGACTATACCTCCAAGACTGCTTTTGAATTTGCATGGTAGCTTGCATAGGCCTTGACCTTAGTGAACCAGTTATGAAATAACAGTCTAGGACTCTGCAGAGAGAAGATCACTAGGAAAAGGACATCAAGAGGAAAAGACAATCTTTTACAGAAACAAGGAAATCAGTTTCCTTAACATCCTACCTCTACAGTTCGTCATCCCTCTATCTCACAGGGTGAGATGCTTGTAGCTTTGGTAGCAAGTATACATACCATCAGCGATTCATACAGCACTGCCTTCATTTTGCATAGAGATGGTGGCTGAGAAGAAACAGGCAGCCCATAGGTGAAAACAATCATCCTAAATACCTTATATATTTCAACAAAATGAAAACCTCATCTTTCAGCATCCTCTTGCAAATGGGAGAATTTAAATCTGGCCATAATATTTCAGATTTGAGAAAACTGCACTTGTACTTTAAGGATGGTATTTGGTATAGAACAAAAAGCTTGCTTTTTTTTTTTTTCTTTCTTGAAATGGAGATTGTTTTAAAAGTCAATGAAACCTATTTTTTTCCCTTGATCTATCACGCATCTAGGCTAAAAAAACATGTCTTGGTTAAAAATATTCCTTAACCAGAAATTGGGACATGGCATTTTTGTTGTCTTCAAAACGGAGGGTTAGCTGTAAGATAATAAAGCTCTATTTTGTGTTAGATATGGAATTTTTGCAATGTGAAATCAAAAAGACTTTTTTTCAGGCAACTCTCACTCTCAGAAGTGGATGGAAAATGTGAAGACTCTTTGTTCCTCTTCTCACTGCTTTAAAAGTCATGAGTCTCCTGTCTGACCTTTGTCTGACCCTGAAGATGCTCAAACAATATGGATATACTAGAGAGAGGGTTTAGGGAGCAACACAGCCAAATGCAGAGGCTGTCCCACTGCAAGGCTGTGAGTTCAGGGGCTCCCAGGGTGCTGTCACAGGTTCTCCCCATTTGCCTGACCCTCACATACCAGATTTGGAGAAAACTGGCATCCCTGTGCACAGCAGAAGCTTGTGCTTCGCTGCATCTACAAATCCCCAAAGAAGGAGACGGCCCTGCTCCATGATCAACCTGCTCATGGAGTATCATGTGCAAGGGCATTACAGGCACTGAAATTTTACCGCAAGTGAAGGATACTTTCCCTTTCTGCAGCAATTTTTCATTGGTGCAATTATTAATCGTTCTTCTTGCACCCAGAACTGTGCAAAATACTCTGTAGATAAATGGAAAAAAAAAGAGAGACGGCCTTTGCTTTACACATTTTTCTTTAAACATCTGTAATACGTTCTATCTAAGCTGCTTTGCAATTGCTACACACATACAGGATGGAACTAAAGAGGTGTCAAGGCAATGTTGTCTCACTGCACTGAGTGACTGGGTGATAAAATAGCAGATGAAATTCAGCGGTGATAAGTGCAAAGTAATGTACATGGGAAAAAATAACCCTAACTATACATACATAGACACTGATTCCAGCTATCACTTTTGCCGCAGGAGATCTGGAGGTTGAAAATGGAAAGCTCTCTGAAAATGTTAGTGTGGGGCTAGGAAGTGGTCAAAAAGGGGAATTGAATGTTAAGAACTAGTAGCTCCCCCCTTAGATGACAAGGAGACCCCCAAAGTCATAGGACTCTATTGCTTATATACTCAGAGTTCTGAGTCCCTTGGCCATCCAGCGCTTTCCTATTCCAGATCTAGCAAAATTCAATACTCATTTTAGTAGAATCAAAGAAAGTAGTGTTTTCTAGTAAAATTAGAAAGGATAGAGAGGATGGTGATAAAGTTTTACACTGGAAATAGAGAAAACCACGTCAGCTTGAAAGATTGAAAGAGAAAGCAGAAAGCTGAAGGGAAATCCAATTAAAGTCTGGAAAATAATGATGGTGAGAAGGTCAAAAAAGACATTTAATTTACTGCCTCTATAACAAAGGAACACTTAATAAAACAATCAAGAAAAAGATTTGAAATTATTTTTACACAGTGAAGAATTATCACAGCATGGCACATTGTGGAAAGCAAAACCACAAAGGGGCTTAGTAAGAGTTAAGACAAACTCCTAGAAAACAGGATCGCTGGTAGCTACTAAGCATAGTAGCTTGGATACGACCCTGAGTTCCAGAAGTCCCTACCTCTGTAGTTGTTGGAAAATTGTAAAGTAAATAGGAGAAGAATACATAGTCTATTTTTACACTGTTTTACTAAGCATCCAGTCTTGGCTGCTGGAGACAAGATACAGAGCTAGATGGATCCAACTGTGTTTTTATATTCTAAAAAAGTAACAGAAACAATCAAGGGTACGCTAATGCTGATAGTGTCAACATTAATTTTTACTTGCCTTATCCACTCTAATCTCCGGACTCAACCATTTGCAAGAAATCATAATCCATATCTGGCGAAAGAATTTGGGATTATCCCAGTGAGCAGAAATGTAAAAGAAGCAGAGTTCACTTCTTGAGAATCTACAGATTTTGAGACATTACTTACTCATTTCTTCCAAAAAGAGAAAACTTTGTCACCAAAGCTCCTACAAAGGCTGCAGGAGTTTGTCAGTGTTCGTATTTTGATGATCAGAAGTCAGCATAACACAGGGGGCTGAAGTCTTTTGGTTACAGTACTTCATTTATGTTGAAATTCACCGTGGTTACTTCAGCACGTTTGAGAGGCCACTTTTGCTTACAGATTAAATCTGTCGATAAGAAGCAGGTGCAGACTGAAGATAATGAGCAGCTCAGGATTTGGATGAGATGGGCTAAGGCTGTGCTCTGAGATACCAGTAACAAAACTCCCACTTGGTTCTGTGGGGGCAGGACTACAGCACTGCTTGCAAATCTTGCAAGTAGCAGCTGTTTTATCACCTCCTTTGGTATCCTTTCCAGAATTTCAGCTTCCTCCAGATTTTGGCACTCTATGGTTACTTTGGTTGTGGGAAGATGCCCACAGCATTTAGGAAGCACAGGCTGCATGGCCTGAATAGCATTGGGGCCTAAGTGGGTGAATGGTGTGACCCCAAGAAGGACGTTCTCTTGGTTGCTCTTACTCTCTTATTCTTGCAGCGCTGTTTTTCCATGTCTAAATAATATATTATTTTGTGACCTTTCCTAATAGAAATCTTTAACACTTACAACAGGGGATATTAAAAACCCTGCAATTGTTGCCATTGTCATTATTATCTAATTTGAAGGACATTGTTAATGCAAACTGTGGAATTTGGGTTTTTTTTCCCCTTCATCTTAGCAATAATGTCTGGACGCATATAAAAGCCAAAGTACTGACTTAGGTGTTCCTGATTTTTCCTGAAGGTGGATTAGCTTGCTTTCATAACTGTAGAGATTCCTATTTTACTACAAGGAAAGCATACACTAGGGCAACTTTGTGACAATGAAAATATTCTTCCCGATATAAAAAAAGAATAAAACTTGAGACTGGCTACTGTGAACAAGACACCGTTAAGAGGTATGGGGGGGATAAGAAGACACAAGGAAATTGTATAACATAAAAAGTGGGACAGAAAAAGCACGGTGGATGCTCTTCCTACTCAGAATATTAAAATAAGGCATCATGCAAAGGAAACACATGTAAGCGGAGACAAAGGAAGATATCCTGCCAGGTTTAATTCTTAAAACAAAAACCAAAACAACAGCAAACCATTTGATTTAAAACCTGATTAATTTATATTGTGACATCTTTGGTTCCATAGCTTGCTTTCTTTTCTGCATAGTGCCTAAAGCAATAAGATCATGGTAAGGGATTCATATTTTAGGCACAAGGATAAAACAACAAGAAATAGTAATTACTACTATCTGTTACCTATTATATATTAAAAAGGTAGAACCAAAGAAGAAGGCCTGGAAGGTGTCTAAACCAGATTTGCATCAAGGCATAAGTCAGTCCTTAGTTAATGGGACCAGGAAGAAACTCTTCTGTTGCAAATACAACAATCTACAATGTATTGCTCTTAGGTATTTGCAGAGATGAGGTGGGATACACTACTGATCTCACTCGTTACAACAGTTTTTTCAGCTGTTATTGGAAAGTGCTGCTATAAATGGCACACATCTTTTTATATGTTTTTAACTAATGGAGAATTATTCCTTCCATGGATTTTTAATAGAGTATTTAATAATTATATGGGAGTCTTCTGTTGCTCCATTATATTCTATAGATTTTCAAAGCCATCTTTACAGAAACCTATTTACATTTCTGTATCACCCTATTGATTAAATCCCTCTGTATTACATTCCAAAGCAAAGAGACCGCAGAAAATCAGCATTAGCCTCTGATGCTTAGCAGTCTCGGATGTACAGCTGGAAGACAGAGAATAGCCCTTCCTTTAATAAAGCATGCCTTGGGGGCATCTGAATGCTTTCTCTTCTTTTTAAAATCATGACCACGATCAGCCCTTTTCCGCTGTAACCCTGACGTTCCTCAAGAGTCCTACAAATGCACCTTCCAGCCTCGTCTGTAATGGGGAGATACGCCTTATCCACCTGTTAGTCTGAAGAAAAGATGAACGACAACTGGATCCATTCCAGATGGAGCTCACTTCAAGGGTCAGTTTGTTTGCTGGTGGTCAGAAGTGGGAATGGTGGTTGGGAGCTCCATCCCCCAGAGGCATTTAGACCCCCTACAAAATCACCACGGGAGGCATTAGGAGGTTTGTCACCAAAACGAAAGCGAGGTGTGCTGGCACTGTGTGGACATCCATCCTACCTCTTCTCTCTGCATCCCACCCCACCTCCCTGCATCCCATCCCACCCCTCCTCACTCCTATCCGATCCTACCCCACATCTCCCTACCCCATCCCACCTCATCTCATCCCACCCTACATCTCCCTACCCTATTTCACATCTCCCTACTCCATCCCACCTGGCTTCACCACATTCCACCCCTCCTCACCCCCATCCCATCCCACATCTCCCTACCCC
>VFFE01007200.1:1943326-2099591 GCA_008921705.1 Burhinus oedicnemus | reverse complement strand
TTTTTTTTTTTTTTTTTTTTAGTAGGAGCAGAGGTGGAATCCCTACAGCTTTTCTGGACCCTTCTAAAAAAAACAACTGCAACTTTTCTCACTTTGTTTTTTTCCTAAATTTTCTTAATTCCTGTAGATTACAGTTTCCAGGTTTGCACTCAGGACTCAATAATACTTTTAGTTTATAGTGATTATATTTAAAGCTTCTATTTGTAACATTTTGTTTGTTTTATTCTATTTTTAGTCATGTTGTTTGTCATGGCAAGCAGTGTTTAATAAAAAAAAGTAAAGTTTCCTAGTGATTTCAAGAGTTATGTGCCTGTTTCTTGATGTCCCTCGGGGATTCTTTTTAAAAACTCTTCTGACAGGAAAATGGTCACCAAGGAAATGCCTTATTAGTTTCCATAAAAAAACAGTGGATAAATGTATACATGCTTGGTGATATATAAGGCATTGGTCCATTCAAACACTTCATGTGCTCAAGTTGTCTTCATTCAGCAAAATTGCAGCTGAAGTTCTTTGCTTTGTAGGGGTCTAACTTCATAACAAGATGCGCATCTCTGCCCTTTCAGTTTCACACTAAAAAAGAAATACTTTTTAATAACAAGTTTTCAAATAGAAACTTCGGTAAGCTATTCCTATTTGCCAATGACTGTAGTTTTCTGCTGGTCTCTGTTAATTTTAATTAGAGGTGTACCATGTCTAAAAATAGTGAGGTAACAGAATGAATACTTGTCTCCCACCTGGAATCTCTACAGAGCTTTCAGCTGCAATATCTACAGGGTTGAACACTGACGTGACCTAATCTATTCCAGTGAGAAGGGTGTTTGCTTCATGTTTTCAAATTTGATGTAAAAGTGATGTAAATTGTGCATATGAACTGCACAAAAGAAGCGACAAGGAGATTCCACATAGGGTGTGGAAGGGTATTGTCTGTTAAGGTTTTCCAAGGGTTAGTAGTACTGCCTTCTTGGGGTTCCGTATTCTGTGTAACATATTTTCTGAGTTGAAAGTTTAGGGTCAAAACCCTACACTAAGTTCAGAAATAACATAGGAACACAGATTACATATGGGTGAACTTTATTTCAAAGGAATGAACGGATGTGGCAAGCAATCAGCATTAAGTGGAGGTTACACGAACTTGGGCTCAGGTTTGTTTATGTCTCAGTATCTCAGCCTTCTTTAGAAGGGAACAATCCTGCTACGGAATTTACTAGTGTGGTCCCAGTTAAGATCTTGGTGAGTGAATTTAGCATGAATATTGGGGCTGGATGATGCCTTAGTGTTACTGTATTACTTTTTTTATGGCGTTGCCACTTTTTTAAATTCTCTGACAGCTTCTGATACCTTAAGTGTTTGAAAAATTTCCTGATTTGGGAAGAGAGAAGCAAATGCACAACTTGGTTTGAACTCATTGCACTTTAAGAGTAAACTGTACTCATCTTAATTTTATATGGATGCTTTTCTAGGTGGGTTTTTTTTTTATAGTATAAAAGGGACCGTAAGTTGGGGGGAAGTTAACTTATTTTGTCAGAAGCTGTGGAAAGGAGCTTTAATATAAATAGGAATATGATTCAGTGATTGTAGTATACTTACATAAAAGATGACTTTTAATTAGATGTATTTTAATATGGCAAGCCAGTTCATGAATTATATATGATTTAGAATTAATTGTTTTAAGGGATTTGAAATGTAAATTCTTTTGTTCTAAATTAGTAGGATAATTGGAAAGAGAATATTTTTTGGATAGAAGGCTACCTGAAGTGGCAAGTAAATTCAAAGAAGCTGCAAAACACCTGAGCATTAAGGTGCTTGACAGACATAAAGGCTATGTAGTTATGATTTGTTTTATATATGTGTATAACATTACTTATAATGAAGAAAAAGGTAAGATTTCCAGGTCATGACTGGCTGAAGATAACTCCTGATGTGGTGACTTGTTATGGAGTTCATGCAGAGCTGTGAAAACTTAAATTATAATTTCATGAATACTTTAAGTAGGTTAGTTGCTGAAAAGTTCAATCCTAACTTGCTGTCGCCTGTCCATTCCCAAACTTGGCCCTCTTTTTTTTTTTTTTTTCTGGTGCTACAAATACTTATGCAGCCATGAAGTGAATCAGGTCAGTTATCCATCTAATGGACTCAAACTTTTTTCCTTAGCCCTGGTCTCTTCCTTTAACTGAACCAGTTTGTGCAGTTGTGCCGTGAATCTGAGCAGGAGATGCTTTCTGCGCTACAAAAGGTAGCGTGGGGCCTGTCTCTGTGTATGAAGTGACTGGTGTTGGAAGCGAGAAGCCTGAGGTGCGTGACAGATTACGCTGCATCTTTTGGCGGAAGTGCTAGTTTGTCCCGTCAGAGTCTGAACTTACAGCCCGAGGGTCTGAAGTGTGCTAACAAATATTTGTTTTTGATACAAGTATGTTTGTCCCCTCCGATTATCATTGAGGTCAGGCTCATAGGCAGTTTTAGTTCTCTTGGGGAATGTATTTGTTTTTTATTAGTGAGATTTCTATTTTAATTGTGGTGCTGTGCTTGATACGGTGTAGTACATAGCTGTTGGATAGCAAAGTAAAACTTTTGAAACAATAGTCCATACAGATGTTCTTAACTGTGCAGGTCTCATCTTAAATTTAGCAGAGGATTTAATAATTAGGATATTGTAAGTTGACTTGCTAGTGGAGGGGAACACTTAACAGAATTCTGGGTATATCTGAAGTGTAGAAGACATATGTGCATCTATCTAGAAGTCTTGAAAAAGAGGTGGTCAAAAGGCATGCCAGACTTTCTTGGAAGACTTGGCCAATACCTGAGTCCCACTGAGCAAATCTGTCTCAAGAATTGACTGAAAAAAGGAGCATGCTTTTCTTGTTAAAGAACTCTAGCAGAGCAAAACTACTGCCACATAATGTAAGAGTATTTATTAATTTCTAATCTCAGATGGAATTTTGAAGCCTATATATTGTAGAATCGCATGCTATAGTGTGTGCTTATTTCCTTATTGCCAACCAAGATAGTTAAAAATCTGAACTTGAGTGTTGTAACTTAAAATCCTGTTCTGTTTTATTGCTTGTGATAGTGGTTTTCCTTAATGCTTAACTTAAAAGCTTCCTTTCCTATCTAGTACCTTATAATATGGCTCTACCAGGAGAAAAAAAAAATAACAGTTTAGTGAAGAAAACTGTGGACTTTTCTGACTTCTGTCAATATACTGAGATTCTTTGCTTCTCTGCACACCCTAGTAGTTTTGTTATGCGTCGGTGAACAGAATGTATGAAATCTGTTAGCTGCCATGAGGCTATCTTTAGTATTACTATTATATTTTACAGTGAAAGTGAAGTTATTTATTAGTCTAAAAAGTACAGCTCAAGAAATCAGCTGATATAGAGATGTGTATGGAAAACAAACCAATGTACTGTATTGCCTCTCTTGCTCTACTTTGACTCTAAGTTTCATTCAGCCAGCAGATTCCTGTTTTGTTATATCCTGGGACATTCTTGTAGATCTTAAACTTCACTACACCCAGTTCCATTTACTCTCCCCTCTTCTCACTAGAATGCTTATTGAATGTTAATTCATAATCGAATTCCTACAGCTTTTGAGTATCAGCTTGTGTAATTTTTATCCTCTTGAGTCTGTTGTGTAAAGCTGGCTTTGAAACATTCCCCTCTGCTGAATGGATTCTTCCAGCTTCATGCTTGTGGGGGAAAAAGGGTTTTACCCAGTGTGACTATAAAATAGTCAGTATCTTCACTGCCTGTAAGTACTTTGCCTATTATAAATGGAATACTTCATACTCACTGGCAAACATCTGCTCTGCCATGTAAATTATGTTTTGTAACATACTAGGTGTGAGGTTTATTTTCATAAACCTAAAAGCAATGAATCTCATCTTGACACAAGCCAGACATGATGTTAAATGCATTTAGAGCTGATTGCATTTGGAGTAGATGATCTATTAATATTTTCTGCTAGAGTGGCAGTACATTCTGAATTTAAGTTTCTTCCCTAGTGGTGGCTGCTGTGAGGATTTCTTAATAGTACTTACCTGGGTATGTTTATGCTGAAATGTACAATAATACTAGTCTGAAGTGAGTTAGTTCAAATATCATAGGCAATATTGCTGTGACACTAAGTTCCTACTACACTAATGTGTACCGTTGGAAGTTGTAGCCACTCCTCTGTCATTTGTTCACACTTCTTTTAGTTAGAATTAAATTCTTAAACTGAAATTAGTTGGAGATAGTTGTGCTAATATCAGACTGAGTTGGCAAAAATACTAATGTGTATTTGATGGTCTAAAAACCTGTCCTCAGGTTGACACAGTAAAAAAAGTAATTGGCTTGAGGCTTTCATACTATACCTGCTTCCTTACAGCACTGCATCTTTGTTTGTTTTAAACCCCTCCCACATAAATTATATGCATAGAGTACAGGACTAGGAAACTATTCTGTTTTTAGCTGCATAACATATTTTAGTACCTAGAAAAGGAGGACAGCTAAGATCCTGTGACTTACCAGTTCTCTGCAGATCATTATATGCACTATGAGTGGTATTGCGGTACAACATTTACCTCTGGACAAGGTCTGGAATTATCCTGGTCTGACTTTGTGGTTTGGACTGGATGGCCTCTGCAGGGCTCTTCCAACCTCAGTTGTCCTGACTAATACTGGCTAATAAATGTCTCTATCACGTGATTTGAGAGTGGTAAGTGTGGACTCAGTGCTTTGAACTGATACTTTTGAGCATGACTTAAAATTGTTTTCTTGCGGATTTACATCGTTAGCACTGAGACTTCAGTAATAACAATTACTGACATGTCTGTAACACAAGGTTATGGCATGATGTGCTCTGTCATCAGCCGAAAGTCATTTCAGAGCAGCAGCAGAAACGAGGTTATATGGAAGGTATAGGCCTGGCAAATTAGCTCCGTAATTTAGCTTTGCTTTACTGAGATCAGATGTAATAAGCCCATAAGGTTTAATTTTGGACAGTAGTCCTAAATAGTGTATTTGAACTAATATTTACAGCTATTTATGGAGAATAGCAAGTATGCAATAGAGAAAGGGCAAATCTGAAACAGATGAGCATGTTGTGTTTATGTAACTCGCTAACTCCTTATGTTATGAGGAGAAAGAGCAGCCAATGATTGCATATTGTTATTAAAAGAAACAAAAATATAAAGGAATTAATTATTCCTCTGCATAGCTTCTAGTTGGCTTACTGGAGCTCTATAGAGTTGATGTCTAATACACCTGTACTAAGGACTGATAAATACCTGAATTTATACTAATTAACACATTAATAATTAATTGGACCTTTACTTACTCCGCTTGGCCGGTATGAAGTTTACTCTTGTATCAATGGTAGAGATACTGTTTGTATGGGCTTGTTACTTCTGTGTGTATTAAAATTATCTTTTGATTCTGATGGATTTGGG
Organism: Burhinus oedicnemus; assembly: GCA_008921705.1. NCBI lineage: Eukaryota > Metazoa > Chordata > Aves > Charadriiformes > Burhinidae > Burhinus > Burhinus oedicnemus. Next base: position 2,094,163 of record VFFE01007200.1, on the reverse strand, counting down.
GTAAAGGCTCCAAAGTCAGCAGGATTTTCCTAAAAGGTGGTGAGAATCACCTCTTGAGTCCACTCATCCCTTAGCTTCCTAATGTGATTAAGATGCAAACAAAGAAACTGCTAATGGGTATGGGAAAACATGTCCTTAAACTGTAGAAAAAATTGGCTTTATTCTTTGTAATAGGTATGTGTCTTAGTTGTACTGGTTTTTGATGATTCTGTGTTCATGTTACTTTCCAACAGGGTCTTTTTTCTTTTTTCCTTTGAGTTGATACCTGGTATAATTTCCAAAGTTATTTTCCTTTTCTTCTTACCTACTGCATTGCACTTTCTCTCGAAGCTGACCCCAAGCTCAGAAGCACGAGCCTACCTTCCCAGTAACAAACATGACTCTCAAACCCAAATACAACACCGTATTTTCTTTTAGGTCATGGGGCACTTAAGTAATGCCTTGCTTCTGGTTGTGTTCAGCAGCTTGTGCTGAAATGGTTAAGTCTTTTCTGTGCTAATAAATGAAACTAAAGCAAAGTCCCTATTTGAGCCTTGGTGAAACTAGTGTTAGTGCCCTGTTTCAGAGGTCAATTGTTGTCTTAAAATAGTGTGAAATATACTTTGTACAAACTAAACCCCCAAACTAAGAATTTCTGGGTTAACTTGTGTATGCAATATTTTTAAGTGTAGTGTAACTGTGTTTCTCTTCTCCATACTGCCAGGGATGAGGGAAGACTCATACTTCTTTGGAATGCGAGGCCTCGGTCACTATGGCTGCATCCCTGAGGATGGAGGACAGTTCTTACTCTACTCTATAAATGGAGACAACGATTTAAAGAGGTGTTTTGCAGAGGAAGATTTTCATGAAATAATTGACTTCAACGATCTCCCGAATTCTCTCTTTGCTTGTAATGTTCACCAGTCTGTGTTTGAAGATGAGGACAGTAAGGTACAGTGTCAGTTTCCATATTTTCAATGTAAGAGAAACATATACCTTATGTTTGTGTTTGTTGCCGTTTCAATGAAACAGTTTAATCTGTCTTGTACAAAGAAACTGGATCACAAATATGCCTTCTTTCTAATTTGACAACAACCGTCTGCCATGATGTTTATTTCAAGAGCTTAAAAGCCTTTTTGTAAACTATGGTAAACAAGTTTTTCTTTTTGTTTGGATTTCCAGAATATTGAAATGTGGGTACATGTCTTCATAGCATAGTTGCAGTCATGATGGAGGTGGCAAAGTTAAACATGTGAAAGTTTCTCCCACTTGCTCATCATGTGCCACTGTGATGGGAGACTGCCTCTCTTGCATTTTCTCATAGAATCATTTAGGTTGGAAAAGACCTTTAAGATCATCAAGTCCAACCATAAACCTAGCACTGCCAAGTCCACCACTAAACCATGTCCCTCAGCGCCACATCTACACGTCTTAAATACCCCCAGGGATGGTGATTCCACCACTTCCCTGGGCAGCCTGTGCCAATGCTTCATAACCCTTTCAGTGAAGACATTTTTCCTAATATCCAATCTAAACCTGCCCTGGCGCAACTTGAGGCCATTTCTTCTTGTCCTATCACTTGTTACTTGGGAGAAGAGACCGACACCCACCTTGCTAGAACCTCCTTTCAGGTAGTTGTAGAGAGCAATAAGGTCTCAGATGTTTTAAGTTATCTGAAATATTATTTTGTCTGGAAAAATCTAAAATGAATGATAGTGAGAACAAAGACAAGAGGAATGGTATGAGAGTATTTTTTTTTAACTCTGCAATTAGTCTAAAACAGAATGTTGAAAACAATGTCCTCCTGAAAGTAAAAAAAAAAAAAAAAAAAAATTCACCTTCTGCAGGAAGTGTTCAGTTCCTGTTTCTTAGCCTCATGTGCTTCCTGATGGATACGTCAGGAATACGAAACTGATAGCTTGAGGCTTTATGGTCTGATGAAATTAGTCTAGGGTAATTGTTGCCGGCACATCTGAGTCTACTTGAGTGTCTTGTCCAGAATTTTCAATTCGGAAACAAACTGGCAGTGGTAAAGTGGGTTTTGGCTGGAAGTGGTTGATGAAGTATCCAGATAAAACTACAGATTCACTGGGACCACAGTTGGCCAGGTTGGACAAAGGGTCTTTAGTGGGGAAATTACCAGATGAAAGGGAAATGAAAGAAGACTTATAAGGATACAGGCTTCCTGTTAAAGGTACTGAAAGTGCTATCTGTTGAGGCTTCACAAGTAGAATTGTTTGGGTCTAATTTTTTAGACACCTGTCTTCCGTAATGATGTCTTGTGTATGTTTGAGTACTAAATGTTAAAAGAAAATAAAAGTTTATACCACAGCACTAAACAAAATGGTCATACTTATATATAAATAAAAAATTCTACACTCTAAGTTGCAATCTTGGAAAACAGTGCATCATTTTACTGTATTTAAGTCCTTTTGCTAACAAGCATCTTGCATTTACATTGTACCATTCTGTGGAATTTTATAATCATCTGGTAAAGAACTCCACTAAAGTTGAATGGGTCTGAAAGTCCACTTCTGAAGGAAGAAAACAGAAGCCTGCCTAGAACTAGAGAATCTTTCTGCATCTTGCAGAGATTCTATCCCCACTTGCTCCTGAGCTTTTCCTTTTGAGTGCTGTATTCTAGTATTTAGCTGATGGCTTAGAAAATGGAATGAGTGATTATGTAAGCATGTGGTATAGCAGTCCCCAAAGACTTGCAGGACTTAAGGATGTGTCGAAGAACAGCAGCTGGGTTGTGAAGGTGGGTATTCTGTTCCATGTGCATGTCTGTAAACTATCTGTCAACGACGTGGATTGAACAGCTCTGTTTGCAGGTAAGTAGTTACTCCCATAAGTCTATATTTAACTAGACGGGATTACCTTCAGATTTCTCATTAAATCCAAGGACCTGGGAAGCTGATTTATGATTTTTATTATTCCTGTAGAACATGTACTTGTGTTCCTAGTTGATTAGTACTCGTAATCCTTTCTATTATTAACTCTTGCTACAGGATAAGAGTTCATGAATTCAACATAAAATATTGTCAAGTTACTAAGCTAAAGTTTTTAAAATCTCACACAATCATGATTAATAAATGCTGCAAACATTGAAGCTACAGCTTCAGTTCTATATTGATCCAATGTATGTCTAATGGTACACTAAACTTTTTAAAGAACATACTACAGTAATGGTTATATCTACAATAGTTTTATTGTGTTATCCATTCTACATAAATTTTTTGGAATGTATTTTTGACTTGTACTCCTGACCTCCTTCTAGGAGGAAAATGGAGCTGTAATTGGTTTGGAAGCTACAAGTTAGCTAGTAAAGAAAGCCAGAGAAACCTGTCATTGTAAATGGTGGTTTTGATTTGGTGTGTGAACTTGCTGCATAAATAATATTTAAATATATAAACTTCTGAGTGGCTTTGGCATGCAGCAGCATTAATGTAAAGAATTCATGCTGACAGCTTTAAAGTTACGTTACCTGAAACGTATAAGAGGCTGAACTGTCAAGTTCAAACTTCTAACATAAAAATATCTAAGCAATATACTTACTAAAGATAGATTTTTAAAAGCAAATGCCTCAAAAATTTGAAGGCATATAACTACTTTGTATCTAGTTTGTGCTTGAGTAGAATCATAGAATGGTTTAGGTTGGAAGGGACCTTAAAGATCATCTAGTTCCAAGCCCCCTGCTATGGGCAAGGACACCTCCTACTAGACCAGATTGCTCAAAGCCCCATCCAACCTGGCCTTGAACACTTCCAAGGATGGGACCTCCACAACTTCTCTGGGCAACTTGTTCCAGTGCCTCACCGCCCTCACAGTAAAGAATTTCTTCCTGATATCTAATCTAAACCTCCCCTCTACCAGCCTGAAGCCATTGCCCCTCTTCCTGTCACTACATGCCCTCTTAAAAAGTCCCTCTCCAGCTTTCTTGTAGGCCGCTTTCAGATACTGGAAGGCTGCTCAGTCTCCCCAGTGCCTTCTCTTCTTTAGGCTGAACAACCCCAGCTCTCTCAGCCTGTCCTCACAGCAGAGGTGCTCTAATCTTCTGATCATCTTTGTGGCCCTCCTCTGGACCTGCTCTAACAGGTCCATGTCCTTCTTATATTGGGGGCTCCAGAGCTGGACGCAGTATTCCAGGTGGGGTCTCCCGAGAGTGGAGTAGAGGGGCAGAATTCCCTCCCTCAACTCTTGATGCAGCCCAGGATGCAGTTGGCCTGGGCTGCGAGCACACAGTGCCAGCCCATGTTGAGCTTCTCATCTACCAACACCCCCAAATCCCTCTCCTCAGGGCTGCTCTTGATCCACTCTCTGCCCAGCCTATATTTGTGCATGGGATTGCTTCAACCCACACGCAGGACCTTGCACTTGGCCTTATTGAACTTCGTGAGGTTGGCAGGGGCCTACCTCTCAAGCCTGTCCAGGTCTGTCTGGATGGCATCACTTCCCTGCAGTGTATCAACTGTTCACGCAGCTTGGTGTCATCGGCAAACTTGCTGAGGGTGCACTCAGTCCCTACATCCATGTCACCAACAAAGATGTTAATAGTACCAGTATTGACCACTGAGGAACACTACTTGTCACTGCATGCCACTTGGACATTGACACGTTGACCACAACTCTTTGAGTGTGGTCATCCAGCCAATTCCTTATCCACTGAGTGGTCCATCCATCAAATCCATGTCTCCAATGTAGAGACCAGAATACCATGCAGGACAGTGTCAAGTGTCTTGCACAAGTCCAGGTAGATGACATCTATTGCTCTCCCCTTAGCCACCAGTGCTGTAACCTCCTCATAGAAGGCCATCAAGTTTGTCAAGCAGGATTTGCTCTTAGTAAAGCCATGTTGGCTGCCACCAATCACCTCCCTATTTTCCGTGTGCTTTAGCAGAGTTTCCAGGAGGATCTGCTCCATGATCTTGCCGGGCACGGAGGTGAGACTGATGGTCTTGTAGTTCCCCAGGTCATCTTTTTTACCCTTTTTGAAAATGGGGGTTATGTTCCCCCTTTTCCAGTCAGTAGGAACTTCACCAGACTGCTATGACTTCTCAAATATGATGGATAGTGGTTTGGCAACTACATCTGCCAGTTCTCTCAGGACTGTGGACGAATCTCATCAGGTCCCATGGACTTGTGCACATTCAGGTTCCTCAGCTGGTCTCGGACCTGGTCTTCTCCTACAGTGGGCAGTTCCTCATTCTCCCAGTCCTTGCCTTTACCTTCTGCAACTTAGGCAGTGTGGTTAGAGCCTTTACCAGTGAAGACCGAGGCAAAGAAGTTGCCACTTCCCAGGTGACCAGGTCTTCTATTTCCTTCCTCAGTGGACCCACATCTTCCCTAGTCTTCCTTTTGTCCCTGATATACCTATAGAAGGCTTTCTTGTTGTCCCTGATGCCCCTGGCCAGATTTAACTCTATCTGGGCTTTAGCTTTCCTAATCTGATCCCTGGCTGTCTGGACAATTTCTTTGTACTCCTCCTAGGCTACCTGTCCTTGCTTCCACCCTTTGTAGACTTTTTCTGTTTGAGATTGTCCAGGAGCTCCTTGTTCATCCACACAGGCCTCCTGGCGTTTTTTCCTGACTTAGTACAGGCTTGCAGCAACCCCAAAGGAACACTTAGCTGCACATACACCTGCACTGTGGATAAGCTGATTTCCTTTGCCTGTTCTTAGTGTGTCCTGTATCAGATATACCCTTTCACCAATATCATGTGGCTGTACAGCACTTCTTAGAAAGGATTCTGTGTTGCCTACCAAGAGTGATGATGGCATCTGCAGGGAGCCTGAGTTTGGCCCATCATTTTCTGAAGATGAGGAATTCTTGCAGCTGAAGGCCGCATCCTTTACAGGTAAAGAAGCTGTATCAGGCCAGGCTTGGGTTTTCTCCTGACTGTCACCTTAATGTCTCAACATAGACAGAGCAAGTCTGAAGACTTGTGGGCCCTGGGATCTGAAGACGAGTGTTGCCATCTGGCTTAAAGGAAGCTACTCAGGAATGACTGCCTGATCTTAAACACTGGCAGAAGAATGGAGGAATATAGATTAGTACTAGCTACGTGTATCTGATTTTGCTACAGTAACAGAGCAGCTGGTCAAAGAATATTTCCCTACCTTTCAGACCTGTGTTCTTGGAGAGAAATCTCGACTCATGTCAGGAGAATGCTCTGGATAGCTGGCTTGATAATACAGGTGTTTAAAGATTTGCACAAGACGGCATAGTAGCTTCAACGCAGCTTGCTACAACTGAAGGGAGGTGGTTTTGCTTATCTCCACTCCCATTATGAACACCTGCTCCTTTGTACAGAAAATGAAATTGTACCTTCTTAACAATGTGACTAGAAAATACTGAGCTTTTTAGTTTTTAAGGAAGAACAAAGGCATGGAGAAGTAGATTATCCAACAGACCTGTTGCAAAGCTGGGATCACATTCAGCTGTGTCCCCATCATGGTCCTGTGTTCTGATCATTTGTTTTGGCATATAATCTGTTAATGGTGGGGCAGATTTTGGGGGTTTTTTTGAGTGTACAGCACTGACTTCCAGTACTTAAAGGGGGCTTCTAAGAAAGATGGTGACAAACTGTTTAGCAGGGCCTGTTGTGATAGGACAAGGGGTAATGGTTTTAAACTAAAAGAGGGTAGATTTAGACTGGATATAAAGAAGACATTTTTTACAATGCAGGTGGTGAAACGCTGGCCCAGGTTGCCTAGCGAGGCTGTAGATGCCCCATCCCTGGAAACATTCAAGGTCAAGTTGGACAGGGCTCTGAGCAACCTAATCTAGTTGAAGATGTCCCTGCTCATTGCAGGGACCTTTAAAGGTCCCTTCCAACCCAAACCAGTCTATGATTTTATGATTCTGTGACTTGCTTGGGTCATGGAAGTCTTATTGTAGAGAAGCTAAAAATAAAATTACTCCTAAACCCTGGGCTTTGCCACATGTCTCTTGGAAAAACTGATGGGACTACTTATGTGAGCAAGATATGGCAAAATTGAGACTTATTTTTGGCTGATAGTGTGACTGACTGGGAGGTGCTGCTCCTTTATCTTTTCTGATAAAGCAATTGTGGTGGTGAGCCAAAGGGCATGACTCTGATTACTCCTAAGGGTGGAGATGTGTGTGTTTTAACAGTTAACTGCTACGCATAGCCCTGAGGCTTTCCGGATAGTAACCCTTTTATTGTACTTTTGTTATGCGTATATCACTGTTTTGTAAAACCATCCTTTCTGTAACCTTCAGGCAGAAACTGGTAAGTACGTTGTCAAAGTGAAATAGGTATCTTTGTCTTTTAAGATGGTTTCTTCAGATGCTGTAATGCCCTGGAGATGCTTACACAAAGCTGTCACTATTAGAATATGCCTACATGAGGCAAGGATGTGTTTCCTCAAGCTGTTTAGAGGCTGTATGCTCTTCTTTTTTCCACTATTTTGGTTCAAATTGGAAGGAGCACCTATTAACTTGATGGTTTTATTTCAGATAAGGAATGATGAATCAGTTCCTGAGCATTTTAGTTATGGTGGAGCTGCCTAGGAAATGATAGCCGAAGTCCATTAAGTGCTTTTTCTTGCCAATGTAATTCAAACCAATAGGAGATATTATTTCTGCGTGAGAGAATACAGTGACCAAACGTGTGTCCAATTCTGGACTTCCTAGTACAAGGGAGGACTTACTAGAGAGAGTACATATTATTTCTGCGTGAGAGAATACAGTGACCAAACGTGTGTCCAGTTCTGGACTTCCTAGTACAAGGGAGGACTTACTAGAGAGAGTACAGCAAAGGGCCACTAAGATGTTGAAGGGACTGGAAGATCTCTTCTATGAAGAAAGACTGAGAGAGCTGGGGACTATTGAGCCTGGAGAAGAGGAAGCTCAAGGGGATCTTATCAGTGTGTATTAACACCTGAAGGGAGGGTGCAAAGAAGACAGAACCAGGTTCTTTTCAGTGGCGCCCAGTGACAGGACCAGAGGCGATGGGCACAAACTGAAAGGAGGTTCCCTCTGAACATCAGGAAACACATTTTTACTGCGAGAGTGAGCACTGACACAGGTTGCCCAGGGAGGTGGTGCAGTCTCCCTCCACGGAGGTATTCAAAAGCTGTCTGGATGTGGTCCTGGGCAGCTGGCTTGAGGTGACCCTGCTTGAGAAGGGGACGTTGGACAACATCATAAGTCCCCTCCAACCTTTACCAGTCTGTGATCCTGTGAACGTATGTTGAAGTGTATCCTTTTCTTTTGATGAGGAGGGTCAGTGTGTGAATGCAAGTTTGGGGAATGAAGGTGATTAAAAAATGCATTTCCTGAACCAGAAGTTTAATGGAGGCAGGGTGGGGAAGGGAGGAGAGAAAAAGTTGAACTAATAAGTCAATGGAAAAGATAATCCTACTTTAATGGAAGGACTTTATGATTAAAACAGTTACTATTTTCATGAGAGAGTTGTTCACATTACAACTTAATTTACTTACTTTCACTATAGAAGCCTGTATTAGACTTCCTTTGACTTTTTTTAAGATGTATTATTGAGCTTGGGCCTTTAAAAAGACTTAAGGCTACCTCAAGTGACTGCTGGAATATTTGTCCAAGGATGATGATTTAAGAGAACTCTGTAGCCTTACTTGGAAAGGCTTTTTTTTTTTTCTTTGTACTTGCATTCAGCTTTCTCAACAAAGCACATCTTCATACTGCTATTTTTATTTATAAGGTGCAGTAAAAGACAGTGGACTGTTCAGTGGTCTGCTGTGTTGTCTTTAACTTTTATACGTTAATTCTGGAACTGAAACTATGTACTGATGCTTTGACTCTGAAGCATGTAATTGAAATGTGTCTGTTCAGTGCTTCTTCTAAACAAAGTGGAGCCGGTGTGTCTGCTGCCATGTGGGAAATGTTTCTCTGGTTCCCTTTTCCTACAGGCTAATTCAAGAAGATGCTCTAGGAGGCAGGCTTTGTTTCTGCAGGGGAAGATCGGTTCCTCTTCCCTTCACTTTTAAAAATCTAGATTGTGAAGTCAGAACCTCTTTGGTCATATTACATCACTGAAGCCTCTAGGTGTTGAGTCATCAGTATATTTAGAGGGTGGCACACTTCTTTTTAGTCTAATATTAGTATTCAAGCCTGGACTCAGTGGAAGGTCACCCTAGCAAACATGAAGTCACCGCTCCAAGGCTGGAAAGGAATGCAGGCTTCATTCTGCCTTCCTGGTACACTTGCTGTTGCTTTGTTTTACTTTCAGTTTTTCTACCTTTTAAGGTTGTCGTCTGTTGATATGATAACATTATCAGAAACTGCCACTTGAAGCAGACTGTGCCTTCTGCTGTGGAATTCTTACCTACTTTGTTTTGTTCTGCTTTATAAATGAGATGAATGTTATTCCCTGTCATTCTGTAAAAATCGAAGTGTTTCTTTACTATACACTGTATATGCACCCAGTAAAATAAAAATACAGAGAGTTGCAAAGAAAGGCTGCAGGAACAGTGTCCTTCAGCACTTCATGAATCATAACTGCCCTCTAGGAATCCAATCTTGCACTCTTCCCTAGGTGGTGCTTTATAGACGTCTAAAAATCACTTTTTTGTATGATCACAGAAGTGCTAAAATATAGCTATAGGAGGCTGTTCTTGCTCTGAGAAGTATGCTATCTAAAAAATTCATTTTCCATGGCATTTATATTTTATTCTGTAACTCATTTCAAATACTTTCACTGTGAACCATATCAGTGTAGTACGGTTATTTCAGCTGAAAACACCTATGAACTTCCATGCTCTGCATCTGAGATCCCATCTGACTGCTGGAGAGATAATCCCAACTTTTCAGCCCCATTATGTAAGTCCTCTCTACAACCTAAAAGAGCTGGTGATATTTGGCATTCATAAACCTACCTTAGTTTACTTTCTGTGGTATAGCTGCTGGACCTTGTTAGTCAACTATGGATTGACATGCAGAATGGGATGCTGACGTAACAGCTCCTCTATATACCTGTTACTTCTGTACTTTACTCAAAGTCAGTTGTGAGTTATGTTGAGGAGCTCAGATAACAAAACCAACTTCATGAAGTTGGACATACTGTATCATATGAACTATCTAAACGTGACTGGCATTAAGAACTCCAAAGCATACGAGTGTCTAGAATGCCCTAGGACTCTAGAACCACAGTAATAGTAAGGTGCTCAGGCTTTACTGGAGAAGGTTAACCTTCATTAACATTTGGGATCTATTGAGTGTTCGTTCTGGTTTGGGGGAAGAAAATGAATTAGTTTTGATTGGTGTGATTTGCATATTCAGAATTTTCATACATATATGTATAAGGAGTTTATGGCTACTCTTGTTGCTGTCAACAAGACAACTTGCTGAGGGTACTAAAGGCAGCTCATGTATTTATATATGTATATAGGGTCTGACACTAATTTTCTCTGAGGTGATCTGCAGAATTTCTAATGGAACTGCAAGGAGTCATTAGTCTAGTCTGGTTTAGGCATTCCTTCTGTCTTCCCTCGTAAACGGTTCTGGCTCTTAGTAGAAATGCTGAAGCCTTTTGGTGTCTTTCTGGAAAAATGCGTAAGCTTTATGATTTGATATCCTTCAAAGAAACACAGTTGAACCTCTGTGTGTGCCCATTTCATCCCATGCAAGTAGAAGGTGTGCTTGGCCACAACTATCCTGTTGGCATCCAGGAATTATCAAGGTCCAAATATTCCTCAGTTCAATCAATGTCCAGTTCCTGCTCTGAAAAATGTGTTGTGGTTTTGGGGTTTTTTTTAAACAACAAAAAAACCTCAACCAACCAAAAAAAAGTAACAAGTATTTCTGGGTCTGAAATGCTACTGTCTGTAATGTGGATGCTGTCTAGTAATTTATACGTTACTTGGGGTTATTTTCCCATCTGTGCACAGGGTAGCACAAATGCCCTTGTTTCGATGGGAGAACGTGCCTGGCAAAAAACCAACTGGGTTGAAGGTAGGCCTGTATTTGTTGCAGCTGAAATTTGGAGTAGTGCTTCAAAGCATCTAACTATACTAGTTGTTTGTAAATTACAAAAATAAACTGATTAATGTTCTTTCCAGAACGCACAAGACAGCAGTTACTGTCTGCTTTTTAAATTTGGAAACGTACTTTTCTCCTTAAGAGCAACTATGGAAAAATTCTTCTAGTATTGGCTTTCTGTGTCATGCTCTACTCTGCAGTCTAGAGGGAACGTGTTATCTCAAGAAACCAGGGTGGGTGGGAAATCTTTCCTGAGAAAGGACTGTTCAGGGTAAGTACTTCAATTTTTTTTTTTTTTTTGTACAGGAATATCTTTTTCTTATCAGTTCTGCTAAAATATACAGCGTTTTGAATAATGAGACCTTTTAACAAAGTTATTGGTAAATCCATGCCAAGGTTTATGAGGACCTTCTGTTGTGGCATGAGAAAATAGGCTCTGGGAGCCAGAGGGAATTGCAAGGTCTTATCTGTAAGTCAGTAAAGAATCATTCTGTTAATTACTCCTTTCTGTAGCACAATGGACTTTCCAGTTGTCTGTCTCCTGTAAAAGGTTGAACTAAATTCCTGGACTCAAATGCCTTTTGATCTTTGAGGAAGTTGAGATCTGGCCTGGAACACTGAGGCTAGTATGCCTTTCCTCTGAATTAGCTGCCAGTGTTAGCTGGGAAGCAGAGTTCAGCCAAGGACTTAGGCTCATGGAGAAGTTTTGGTGGTGGTGGTTTTTTTCCTTCTGTTTATCCTGCTTGAAAATATTTGAGAGTTTGATTGCATGTACATGGAATACTGAACCTTTTTTTTTTCCAGGATGATAGCAGGGTATGTTACTTTTTGGGATGATAAGCAAGAGAACTTAGCAGCTTGCAATTTTATACCATTTCCTATTACCAAGTTTGAGAGGGTTTGATTTATTTTAACTGGTGATACTATTGCTGTTCTTGACCAGTGTTACTCTTGGGGTTTTTTGGCTTTTTTTCTTGTCTGGCAATCTAAGGTGTGGCGTGTTTTTGTGAAGCAATATAAAGCCAAGAAGATAGGTCACACTTGGAATAAACCATGGCAATGACTTCTACAGGAACTTCCGTTCATCTAATTGAAACTTTTATGTCGGCACAGTGCATATTAAAGCAAGAAGTCAACCCTGCCGGTATCTTCTGACACGAGCAAGAGATACACCTTTCAGAGGAAAAAACTCTCTTTACATCTATAGAAAAGTCTTTAGTTTGTTCCACTAGATAGTTCTTATTGGCTAATATCTGCTAATAATCAAACACAGTTTTGCCCTTCTACCTCCAGCAAACTGTCATTATGAAGTCAACAAAAATACTGTTTTTCTAGCTGATAGTAATCAAAAAGTGCAGTAAAGCCATTCTAATGCCATTAGGGCAGCAGCTGTTCCTTATTTTAATACCATCAGTGGTCCTAATCCATCTCCACAAGTTCTGATATCAATTGTCTTGTCCAAGGAAAAGGCTTCTAAATGAAGGTCAGCCTTCATTAGCAATGCATAAAGACATTGCATTTACAGAAGCTAGATTCTGGCTTAATCACATTCAAACCAGTAAATTCACAACTTTACCAGTTATTTAAGGGAATTTCTCAAATGTTTCATACAAAATGTATGTTAAGAACACTACACCAGAGTTTAATGTAATTAATAAATCAAATAACGCTTAATAGAGGTAGGATAAAAGTTAATGCTTGGAAAAGAATGTAGTCTTGGAAAATGAGGGGTACTGGAAGGTGATTTGAGGTGGAGAAGAAAGCGACGGCAGCTTTAAGATTGTGGCGTTGGTTAAGACAAATTCTTAAAATTCTCACAAAGGTGAGAGATCATATTAAGAGTTGAATCAGCATGAAATGAGTGATCGATTACTTCTGTGCATTTGAAAACATGTTTTCTTCTGTGCCAGATAAATTCGTGCTTCTTTGCGGTTGATGGAGGTTTTAGCGTTGCTGCAGTAGTGCAAGGATTTCTTGATGGTTATGTTCTCAGATCCAATCCTCAGGCAACAGATCTGCTGATAAACTATACCATTCTGTCAGCTGAGGATTTTGTTCAAATTCTTAAGTTTTCTGTGTAGTACGAGTGTGTGAATGGTTTTAAAAATAATGAATCTTGTACTACTTTTATTGTCCTGCTTTAATATGATTACTTTTAACTGTCGGTTCTTTTGCTCTAATTTGATTGCATTTTATAGATGCTTTACCCTGCTTAAATTACATGACTTTTGTACTGGGCTTTGAAACTTAATACAGAAGCAGAGGCATTGCAGATATGGTAGATGTAATGTGTATGTCTCAGAGGGATAAGAGAAACCTTTTCCATGTGATGGAGACTAATGAGCTGGAAGTTAAGACGACAGTAGTGTGGGGAAAAGACATTACAGTATCCCTGGCAAGAGAGTAATGAAGGCATCTATTACACTGCAACAGGGTAGATTCAAATCAGTATGTGTTGTCTTTAATTGGTTTTACAGTTAGTCTAAAATGCGTAAAGACATTGTGAGAGTGCTGCATGCAATCATTTAGAAATTTTGCATTTAATGGTACTGGAGCTAGTATTGGGGAGAAATCTAATAGTTTCATCCCACTGTTTTCAGGGTGTGGCTGGCTTACAAGGGAAGAACAAAACTGAAAGCTGTAAGATATTGAGGAAATGAGGTACCAGCCCTTGGATGAGTGGGAGTTGGCCCCTGTTTTAAGGCCTCAATAACACACTGATGTGCACTGTGGGGCTGAGTTCTAACAGCCATGATAGAAGTCGAGCAATGCATGTGTCTTCTGTTTTTATTCTTCACGACTCTTCTGAATGGTGACTGTATATCTGTTTCTCAAGATATTTCTTGTTGAAACCTTTGGATTTTTTATTTTTTGTTTAACAGCTGGAGTCCATGGTATCCCTGAGTGAAAATACGGACAGTTCAATCAGGCTGAAATGCCATCACTGTTGAAGTGAAGGGCTTGCATCAAGCCACAGGGCTATCTAGATCAGCCTTCTGCCAGTTTGGAAACAAGAGGTCCTTTTATTTAATTTTCCTTCAGTTCCTGGGACAGGGCCATGTACAGACTGAGAGCACTGGTATAGTGCAGGCCCTGATCCAGAGGCTAGCTCCTATGCCATATCAAACATGTACATTAGCAAGTTTACTTTATTTTGACAGTGGTTGTTTTCACTTTCTTGCCTTTGCAAAGCTTTTGGGTGGATTCTCCCAAGAATGTCTCTTTAACAAGCAAAGAAAAAATTCAGGATATAGTGAAATATACTTAAATGAATAACTTCTAGACCCATTCTGTTTTTCTCTGCTAGTGATCCTAGTCCTCTGAATAATGTGTGTGGCTGCTTCTCACCATCTGACTTAAAGGTTTTGGTCATGGACAGTTCCCAGTCTGCTGTTGTCAACAGGATCTGCAGAAATATATCACAGGACCGTGTTACGCTGTCTTTCCTTCCCGTGTCCTTATGCAAATACCCTTATCTTTTGTATCTGTAACTACAAATCTTCCTTGTTACTATGACCAGTTCATTTCACATGTTTCTTTAAACATAGTGTCCGTTATATCTGCTGTGTGCTCTGTGATACAGCTTCTGATACAAGCATTTGAATTGCTCCTGTTTGTTTAGCAGCGAGAGGGAGAAACACATAGCATAAATGGTACAGGAGTGTTTCTTAGGAAGATAATGTCTGTCTTTTTTATATTCCAGTTTCAAATGGTTTAAATAATAAAATTTATACCTTTTAATAGGTCTTTCCAAAATAAATCATTTTATTCGTTACTGCTTGTCTTTATCCCCCTTACAGTTTTGAAACTGAAGTTTTTCTGACTCCCTGCTGTTTTATGACCTACATATAGCAGATGCAGCGTGTCCTATGTATGTATTTAAATTTTGAGAATTTTTTGTGGAGGTGACTTTCACTTACTGAAGCATAGTTCAAACTATCTATTAAAAACCCTATTGCACTATAGTCTTTCTGTTGATCTAAAACGTATGATCAGATTGACATTATGTAGTGACAATGAAAACAAGCATTTAAAATAGCTTGTCCAAACCATGTATCTGCATTTCATGTATTTACTTCAGGTCTGAGAATTAAATCCCTATCTGATATTTGTCAGTCTTAAACCAGAAAGAGATGGATGTATGCCTTATCAATACCTCTACTGAATATACTACAAAATAAAATGAGATTTTTCTGAAAGTCGTATCTTCCACTCCCAGTAAAATCCTGTGTTTTTCCACCCCATTCTTTCTCTTTTTTTTTTTCCTGGTAGTAGGTCTTGCACAGATCTGCACTTTGAGCATAATTCCAATGTAAAAAACAGACCACCAGCTACTTTCTTGTAGGGGGGGGTGGGTAGAGTCTGAATGCAAACATTAACAGACAGTGGATTCTCAGAAAATGCGTTATAAGCTGAAAGTCATGTGAGGACAGTGACTGTTTTAAGATTTTGTGTGTTTTATATGTACTGCAAATATGCAGTATACAGTTTCTGGATAGGCTGATCTCCTTGAAATATTCGGTACCTACCTTGCTTTTTCTTCTACTTCTGCGTTAGCAGTTAATACCCTCCCTACCCTTACTTTGCTTTTGAAGGACCTTCAGCTATCCTTTATCCATGTTCTTGTAGCGTATTGTTAGCTGTTAACCCCAGATGCATAAAACATGGGTTGTGCTAGTATTCTGTGATACTGATTTTTAGGAAATCTTTAGATTCTTGTTAACGCCTTCTGTGTGTTTCAGCTTTGAGGTACACCTGAATCGCTATCTATGTGTGGGTTGTTCTGTTGTTTTTCTTCTTTTTTCTGGGGGTCATATCTTCAGTGTCTGTAGGGTGGAGTGAAGGAGAGTATTTGAAACTGGGATTCTTACACAGATGCATCACTTCTGAAAACTGGATAAAAACACCAGTATTGTGGAATTTGAGATTAAAATTATGAAAGTGAAATGTACTCTTCCACTTCTTTCTGATCTCTCCTTGCACCTAATAATCATGTGGCGAGTCACCTTGATAGTGAAGATAAACTTAATTTATACCCATTTAGACTGTTTACACTATATAAAGGATAATCCTGGCTGGTACAGGAAAAAACCCCACATTTTCTGTGAATAATCCACTGTGTGTGAACTAAAGGATACAACCTGAGCGCACACATTCTGATGTCAAGTGCCATGGGTGCCATCTGCTGACTCCTTCGTGTACCGCATAGCTCTTCAGCTATGCGAAGAAGGAAAGATAACATATGTTAAGGAATGTAGTTATAAATACCCTGCCACTCAAATATTAAATATAAAACATAATTTGTAATTGGTTTTGTGCAATATGAACAACAGTGTTCACCCTAAAGGTATTTGAGTTTTATTGCAGCCCTGCAAAATAAGTTTTATAGAGTAATTTTTAGTACTGTTGGTGTTCTCTCGCAGTGTTTTTGCTTACAGTGAACCTAGATCTTAATTTTTGCAGTGTATTGCAGCTCATAGTTTAAACTCAGCTCTTAGCCATGCATTTTGTTATCTTTTCAACATTTTTACATCTCTGAACTTTTTCCTCATTCTACTTTTTCAATTCCGTCTATGGTATCCTGTGTATAGCTAGGAAGTGAGACTGAAATAATTTCTTTACGTGCTTGTTTGCAAAGCTGGTAAAATAGATTCTGTTGTCCTCGGCAAACATACCACCAGTGCTACTAGGTAAGGTGGTATAAATAGTTGGCTATACCTGATTTAGTAACAAAGCTGAGAGAAGGGGCAAACTGGAGGAGTGCAGATTAGCTAGACCCTAGAATAGTTTATAGCCTATTTATTAAATTAGTTTTAAAGGGAAACTTCTGTTTTGTCTTGCTTGTCATAGTTTTCTTTAAATTGATGTATTGCTTTGGGTCACTTAACTGAATGTCAGTGAGTATCTACTGAGAAGAAATTCAATCCTAATAAGCATGAAAGTGTAATATGTAATGCTTAGGCTGTGTTGCTGCTGTAAATCAAATAATGTTCTGGCAAGGGTTCCAGTACTATAATGTGAGGTAATGTTTTCAACTGAATTGTTAAAATGGTCCATGATACGCTTTTAGCTGAGGACAAATAGTACTTTCCGTAACAACTTCCAGGTGTAGTTTGGGAATCTGCATGGTCCTCGGAATCGTTCCCAATAACTATTTCAGAAGCTAAGAGTTAAGTTTCCTTGAAATAATTTAACTTTCACATGTGCATATGGCAGTTTGGGCCTCAAGTGCACCAACAGGCTTCAGTTACTGTGACCAGACTCACCTTCTACTTATTGGCCCAGGAGCTCCATGTAAGCTCAGGATGGGTCCTTTATTCCTGGCCTGAACAATTGCATAGGTCTACCTGTCTCAAGTCCTTTCCTTGGACCCACATTGTAGCCTTGGACTTACGTTGCAGCTGTTCTAGTATTGGCTCTGGTCCCATCTGTTTTCCTCTCCTGACTCCTTGGATAGACCCGGACCTGTTTCTATCGCTTTCTGTGGTCAGGGCTATTGATGGGTGCTGTAATCAGCACCCTGCTCTGCCCACCCTGTTCAGATGCTGCCAGATAGGCCCTTGCACTCCCTGCACTGTGGTCACCCTCTGCTTCCAGCCAATCCTCATTTGTGGAGCAGTTTTGCTCTTGCTACTCCATGACAATTGGCCTCAGGACTTGGGAATGGGCCTTGACACCATTTAACTTTTGTCATGTTGAAGTAGCTCTAGTGTCCTGATACCAGTCTAAGCCTGCTGGATTAACTGGAGATTTCTCATGTGATATCTTGGGATCACATGATTGAACATATGGTCAGGGTTTAGGCTAGTTATTCTTGGAAGCATTGCATATGAAATAGGGACAGTAGTTCTAGAAACATCTAGTGGGGACAAAGAACACATCTGAGAGAGTTGTGCAAAATCAAAGGTTGGGTGCACCTTCTTTATGAGACCCTAGTGCAAATCAAGTGGTGCTCCAGAGACTCTTAACACAGCTGAAAGCAGAACGCAAAGGCAGATCCTGATGGAAAGTAGTGTGACTTCAATCTTGATGAACATCAACGCCAGAGATGACGTACTGAAGGTGCTTTGCTAGTGTCTGAACCCACATGTGGCTAGCAGTAATAGGTTGAACTTTGGTTGTTGCAGGTAAGTCAGAAATGAGTGTTGAGAGAAGTTTGTAAACATTCTTTCTTCCTGTTACCTGATCTTCCAAACCACAGTAGAGAATGTAGTATCTACAGAGGAGAATAGTTGAAAACCTTGGAATGATACCATCAGGACTCCTCTATTTCCTACCCAGCTTTATTTGCATCTAGCAAAACACTTAATATTCCAGAGGTTTTTTTCCTTCCTTGTAAGGACAAAAGCAAAAAATTCGGAAGTGCTGTGAAGGTATGTGCTTGGGATACAAGTACAAAGATTCATTTTCCAGCTTTTTTGATTCTTTCACAGAACTTGAGGCTGGTTTTGCTGCTTTCACTTCAGTTCAAAGGAGCATGCGGTCTGTCTTCAAAATTCCATTTGAATCTTCTGTGGTTGAATGATAATGAAACTAGTGGGTTTTTTCTTCCACAAAGAATTTGGTTCTTGATTACCTGAGGTTTTCTACTGAAACCCATTTTGGCTGAACAAAAAAACCTATAGAGTTCTCATCATGGCCTCCTTCTAAATACGTGACGTAGATGCCTGCCTACTTTGTCAGAAAGATTAGAGAAAATATCTGAAATAGGAATTCATACAGTTCCTTTACCTTTGCTTTTTTCCTCTTGCTATTTGCTTTCCTCTGGATCACAGTCTTGCTTCTTGCAGATTATAAAATCAGAGGTTGCTGCTGTGTGCATATTCTGTCTGTCATTTCATGATGTAGGTTCTAATTTTCACATTACTTTCTCTTAAACTAGAACATACTTCTAGAAGAGAATATATTTTTTAAAAGCTTGTTTGTAGTATTTGTGTGCGTTACCATGATATGTTTGATGGATACATGAAACTTGAGTTATGTAAAATTTCAGACAGTTTATACAGTCACTCAAACTCTGAATTAAAACCCTGCCAACTTGTACACTGCAGTTGAACTGAAGCTGTGTAGGAATTCTCTGCAAAGCTTGAACAGAACATCTTATGCAACTGAAATTTAAGTTCTCTGCAGTGCTGAAGGCAGCCTTCCAAAAAGCAAGTATTGATATAAGCACCACAGGAAACCAATTGGTTCTCAGTGCTTTACATTAATAAATTGCTTTTAATACTTCTTAATTGTCTGCTGAGCTCAGAATCCTAATGTGTTTTTAAATATTTAGTGTTTCATCTATGTGTATATATATAACTTGCAATTTCGTATTTGTTCAAGATTTTATGAGTGTCCTACTGTGCTAGATAACTTTTGATGAAATAGCTTCACTGCTGTACTGATAACAGTAAACTGAATCTAGAAGTGTGAGAGTTTTTAGACAAGCAGTTAATACTGGGTTACATAGTTGAACTCTATGAAGTTAACAATTTTTTGATGCTTGGAAAAAGATCTTGTTCTCCTAACTTGAGGTGAAT
Source organism: Burhinus oedicnemus (assembly GCA_008921705.1). Classification (NCBI taxonomy): domain Eukaryota; kingdom Metazoa; phylum Chordata; class Aves; order Charadriiformes; family Burhinidae; genus Burhinus; species Burhinus oedicnemus. The sequence goes on along the minus strand of VFFE01007200.1, from coordinate 2,074,679 downwards.
GGCCAGTATTTTGTAGCTGATTCCTTTTAAACAGGTAGGTCAATGTCTGTAGAAAAGGTCTAGAATGTGCCAGAAGGGTTTAGAGTCTGGCCCTTAGGGAGTGATGGTGGAAATCAGTGCATGAAAACTTGAATTACAAAAAAAGAGGCCTGAGGCACAAAAAAACCAAAAAGCACTTGGAACAAATGCAAATCCTGTTCCTGGAGACTTAGTTTTGCAGTCTTCCTGTACTCTTAAAAGTGTCACTAACGAGCATGTTATTTACAACAAGAAAGGTAAACCCTCCACGCCTCCTTGAAAGTGGAACCTTAAATTTCTTTTGCTTTCTTGCCCTGTGAACGTGGCCGCTCTGCTGTTTAAAATAGTTTCAGTCTACTGCTTACCTTATGTACTTAGGCTGTGCAGAACCTACTACTTAACTAAGAAAAAGATAGTAGCTTAGTTTTGTGAGGGGAGCTATCTGCTTTTCAACATTGATACTGTAAATGTGAGCTTTTAGGATGTTTTCCTTTTCACAACTCTCTCATCTGTGTAAACAGACTCACCAGAAGGTGGGGTAAGGACCTTTTTAAAAGCATGGAAAGGAAACATGGAGCTTTTTCTTTACTCTTCTGCTTCTTACTGGTACTTTAAATTCTCTACTTGCTATATGCCAGTAATTCAAATTATAATACTGTATTCAGCTGTGATTCCACTTACTCTCAGCTCCCCTCACCATGATTTGAAAAAAACCCAAGACTACATAGGTAAAATAGCCTTCAAATATCTCTTTCTAGTTCTTGGTTGATGGTTTGGTGTTTGTTTTTTTTTTTCCTAATCCCCATCTGTTCCCTGTCAGTGTTTGCCTCCATCAATCTGTTTAGCTGTAGATTGTACAAGTTCTGTTCTTCATACTAGCTGACACAAGGATACTTGTACCTCCACCTACAAAGGAAACGATCCAAGATATGTACTAAGTGGAAAATCCTTAGTGGATAGTTTGGTATCCATGCTGTGGAGAGAAAGCATAACTGAATGATTACAGACCTGTTTGGGACTTGGGACCCATGTTGTGTTCACAGGTTTCTTTTTCTATCCTGACCAGGCTGCTTTATATGTCTATCGGAACGTTCCCACCTACTATAGCAGGGATGTTGTTAGGATAAATGTATCATGAGAATTATTTAAGGCACTTGCTGTTACAGGTAGCCCCTGACCATTTTTTATTTTTTATTTTAAAAAAGGAGGGGAGGGGAAATACTGTTGCGTTAAGATGATTAAAATCTGACCCATGTTTATGCATATTTGTTGTCTTATTTGGCAAAGCCTTACTGAAGTATATAGGATTATTTGGAAAGCAAGGCAATGCATAAGACAGATAAAGTTTCAGCCTGGCTTAGATGAATGAGATCAGCTAAAATACACAGTAGTAAATTATTTAAATAAATTTACAGTATGTTTTGAACAAAATGGGAGGATTGAGTACTTGTGCTGTTCATAGCCCAGCCTTGGTAAGGAGACTCTTTTTGTTTAAAAATAACTCGATAAGGTACTCTAGTTCTATCTTTGTGTCTTCTAATTTAAGAATATATTGTTTGTGTCCTCTCCATTTGACTGCTTAGGGGGATGGGGAGAAATCTTAGGTATTCTGATCTTTATGGAGGAGGGGGGATGTCCTCCAGATATACACAGAAACACTTAGCAGATCTAATTGGTAACTAATGGATACGGTCGCTATGTAATGCATAAAGATAGTTAAGTAAATGAATGGACTGAAGAGAATGCTTCCTGATATATTTGAATACATCAGTAGTTTTAAATGCATTGAGCGCAAAAAAAAGTATCTTTTTCAAGCCATGCAAACAAAAGGACTGATCTTTTCCACCGATGGTGTGATTATTGAATTTTACTTATCTGTATCAGAAGATGGTAAGTTCTGCCGATTTTAATTCCTTCTGTTACATGCTCGTTTAAGTCTAGTGCTGAGCGGCATAAAAGACCTCTAGGTGAGCATGCAGTTTGTGATATATTCACTTTACAGATGCTGTAGAGAAATTGTTTTCATAAACTTAGTTTTGTACATGGGCCTGGGAAGAAAAAAAATAAATTCATTTGGGGTTATCACTAATCCCTTGACACAGCAGTACTTCCTACATGAGAGCATTTTCTTAAAGAAGGATGTAAGTTCTTGATATCAGATTCTGTCTTTTGCAGTTCATTTGATATGAATTGCAGTTACTTGGGGAAACAATTATTTTTTTTGCTTTTGTGACTCTGCTGGGAGCAAAATTTGATACCCATTTTCATACTGAATGACAGTTTTCCTCCAGTAGCAGTAGTCTGCTGCATGAAGCTTTCAGAAGTTTATGCCCACTTAGTATTTTAAATAGAAGATTTACCAACAGAAAAACACTTATAATTTAGCAGCTAGAAAGTTACAAGTGCTAAGCTAGTGTCTTATTTTTATTTGCGGATTATTTCACTGTTTCACACGATGATTTACTTCCCTTATCTGTAACTTACACTGTATTTTAAGTGTGTTAGGACTGTGATGTTTGTTAGTACAGCACTTAATACAGTGTACTAGATCCTAGAGGAATAAACACAACCAAAATGAATAATAAAGCCCTAGTGATGCTAGAAACACTTTTTGGGTAGATATGACCCATGTTTCTCATTTCATATTTATACAACTTTGACTTTTCAATGAATCCTAAGCCAGACCATTTAATTACAAACTTCCTGCTCTAAGGTAGTATTTTTAAATGGTTTTACTGTGTGTAGAAGGAATTAGCTTAATATATTTACATAAACTGTCTGATGATTACTTTTTTCTTTATTCTGAATATGTAAGGGCAGATCATAAGTCTTCATACCAGTCTGTTTTTTTCTAATTCTGCTTTTTTTTTTTCCTGTGTTTCATGCACATATGCATGTAGTATGTGTGTGCATACTTCAGAAAAATAATTCTGATATGAAAGCTAACTGATTTTCTTGGGCTAGCAGAAAAGTTAGGTAATTGTAAGCAAGTTAGTAGAAAGTCTGCTTGCCAGACTTCAAACATATGAGTTACTGGCAACTAAAATTGAGTACAAGAAACTTGAACAAGTATAGAGCAGCATAGAAGAGATGTCACTGAATATTTTTTTTAGGTAGAGAGACAACTCATTACTGCGAAAGTTACTGTTTTATTTGCAAAACAATTTGCTCTAACTGGAATTCAATCCTGTATACATCTTATTTCCATTGGCAATACTGGAAGAGCCTATATGCCAACTAGGTAAAAAGATGGCTTTGTATACTCAAAAGCCGCTGTGATGAAGTACATTGTAATTCAGAGTTTGGGTAAAGGTAGTAAGGTATTTAAATGTACTTAAAATAATATTTAAGTGGCAGTCAAGGAGTCAACTTGACAGAGAATTGTCAAACAAAAGCAAGGGAATCTTTTCTAAGCACTTGACAAGGCAAAGTGTATTGTATTGTTACAGAATCAGGGGTTGGAGGGGACCTCTGGAGATCATCTAGTCCAACTCCCCAGCCAGAGCAGGGTCACCTACAGCAGGTTGCACAGGACGGCGTCCAGGCGGGTTTGGAATGTCTGCAGAGTCGGAGACTCCACCACCTCTCTGGGCAGCCTCTTCCAGTGCTCTGCCACCCTCAAAGGAAAGAAGTTCCTCCTCATGTTTAGATGGAACTTCCTACGTTCAAGCTTGTGCCCATTACCTTTTGTCCTATCACTGGGCACCACTGCAAAAAGACTGGTGCCATCCTCCCGGTACCCTCTCTTGAAGTATTTGTAAGCATTGATGAGATCCCCCCCTCAGCCTTCTCTTCTCCAGACTAAAAAGACCCAAGTCCCTCAGCCTTTCCTCATAAGAAAGATGTTCCAGCCGCCTAATCATCTTGGTAGCCCTCTGCTGTACCCTCTCCAGCAGTTCCTTGTCCTTCTTGAATTGGGGAGCCCAGCACTGGACACAGTACTCCAGGTGCGGCCTCCCAGGGCAGAGTAGAGGGGGAGGATAACCTCCCAATATTGAGAATTTGACTTCTCTCTACTTGAGGTTTTTTTTCTTGAGTCTAAGAGCAAGCAGATCTTCCCTGCTCTTCCTCATGCAAAAAATAATTTAAGAATCTGTAATGGGAAGGTCTGAAACTAAAGAATTCCTTTTAGAGTTTGAGAGTGGTAGCATGGATCCATTTACCTGAGAATGGCAAGTGTTTTATTTGGTATATCCACTTAGGGGACCAACATATGCTTTGTTTTCCCCAGGAGTGTTCCACAAATTACCATTGATGTCCTGACCGATTAAGTTCCTGTACTGTATCTTCACTGAATCAGAGATACTGGTTGGAACGTCTCTCTGGAGGCCATCTGGTCCAACCTTTTGCTCAAAGTAGGACTGTTGCCAACACTAGATGAAGTCAGCTGTAACTTTTTTTTATCAGCTCTTGAAAACCATGAAACTCCACAACCTCTCTGGGTAGATGGTATCTGTGCTGCATTACCCTTCAAGAGAAGAAATTTTTCTCTAATGTCCAATCAGGACTTCCCAAGCAGTGACTTAAACCTTTATCCCTTATTTTGCTATCTATTTTACGATCATGTGCACTTTCAGCAAATTTGCAATTTGTCTTTATGTCCAGAGTACGTGGACAGATACTGTTCAGTATCTGTCCTGATACTGACCCTTATGATATTCTGCTTGTTACTTGTTGCCAAATGGCTGTTGAGTACTTGATTATTAGTGTTTCAACCTGTCAGTTCAGCAAGTTTTCAACCCATTTTAACAGTCTATTCATGCAGCCCATACTTCCTCGGCTTACAAATGAGATCATTGGGTAAGGATTTTGGTAAGTCAGTCTTACTCAGAGCTCTTTAAAGCGCTTATGAAACAGGTGATATTTGCATTATATTTGAATGCTTAATATTAGCATGTTCTTTGCTGTATGTGTGGCTTTGTTTTTTAGTTTTTGGGACTGGCCTACAGAGAAAGCTCAGTTTGCCTTCTGTGAGGGAAGGACCCTTCTGCGGACCCTGAAACCTGAGCTGCTGGACAGTCAAAGAGATGTTATTTCTTCCTTGGAGGCAGCTGAGCACTAGGAAAGACAGACTTCCAGAATGCAAAGTAGGAGGGGAGAAAGGTTAAGAGAGGAAAAAACCTGAAGGGCAACAGAGTTTTGGGAAGAGCTGGGAGCAGAAACACAAGCTGCAGAGACAGTGGAAAGAGACTTCCCAGGGAACCAGGGGGCAATGTGTTGAGTTTCATGCAGTGCAGGAAGCAGCTTTATTGCTGGATGGAAAGCCACCTGAAGGGTAACCCTTCTATCTGTGAGGATGCAGTAGACAGGGGTAATTTGCTTCCAACTGTGTTTCATTTCTGTTTTCTCACTGTGAGACTTCTGTATTTTAAAATGTTCAAATTCTAGTCTTCAGTCACAGCTAACTGCATAATGTGCTACGTCAGCAAGAGCAGAGCCAGCAGGCTGAAGGAAGTGATTTATTTTATTTACTTGTGAAGCAACATCTGGAATAGTGTGTCCTATTTTGGGCTCTCCTATACAAAAAAGATGCAGACAAACTGGAGAGGGTCTGGACAGTCAGGGGCACTGAAGGAGCATGTAACACATGGAGAGGCTGTCTGTGGGGGCTGTGTTTGTTCAGCCTAAGGAGGAGAAGACTAAGACTCAGGAAGGATCAAGTGTTGTCGTCCTCAACTTTGAAAGAGTGTCTATAGAGAAGAGAGCCTGACCTCACAGGTGCACAATGAAAGGACAGAAGGCAGCAAACACAAGTTGTGATGTGGGAAATTCCATCTGGATATAAGGAAAAACAGTTTTCACAGTGGCTAAGCACTGAATCAAGCTGCTGAAGGAAGCTGAGAAACCTCCATCCTTAAAGATTTTTTGGAATTTGACTGAACAAGGCCCTGAGCAATCTGATTTAACTTTGAAGCTATCCCTGCCTTGAGTAGGAGGTTACACTAGTTGACCTCTAGAGGTCCTTTCCAACCTAGATTGTTCTACTGCCCCGTAAGTCATGCACTTATATGGCACTTCATTGGTATATCCTGGAGAAGTAATGTGGTTTTATGTACATGGGTATTCTTCTGCTCGTTGGCTTTTGAAGATCATTCAACAAAGTCAGTAATTTCTTTATGCTGTGGTTCTCTTAATATTGGCTTTGTAAAGCATTTAATCTTTGCATGTGAACACTGTGGCAAATCTGCTGAAGAAATGTCTGGAATCAGCCTTTTTGTTGTCTAATTGGCAAATGCAGAACTCCCTCGCATATAAGCTGCCATAGATGGAATGTGGTTGGTTGCAAGCCTTTTAAAATCATGCTCTTATTTGCACTGCTTCCTGGCCCTTCTGTGCATTGTTGTTATTACAGATCAGAAGATCTGGTTCTTTGCATTCCTTCCTGCATGACTGTGAAGAGATGGAAAATGATTAGCGTCATTCTAACACCAGCCTAACACCAGCCTAATAAAATTTTTTGCATGATAGTGGCTAAGTACTGTGTGCATAAGTACTAACTTTTTGATAAGCTCTGCTAAATGAAGCTGTCTCTGGACTGAGATCTTGAAGGTGTGGGTCTGTAGAGGAAAATAGTTGTATGTTATGTGTGTGGGAATATGGTATTTCAGACTACTTTTTAATCTAGTTTAAGTCCTCTGCACTGGGCATGTTCATTATGGTCCTGGAATGCCTCTTCCACGTCAGTTTTGTCCAAAGAAGTCCTATCTGCACACTCAGCCTGATGAGTGGTGTAGAACAAAATGTGATAGGTGGGGGTTTTCAGGAGGCTTGCTTCAAAAGCATAATCCTCGTCTGAACTAAATGCAAATATAGATGCACCCATGAAATACTGTTGTGTATGTGAAATGCATTGAAGTTGAGATTTTTCTCACCTGCTTGGGGAGACTTAAAACAGAATAATAAAGAATGCCTGGGGCCATATTGGCATGATTCTTAATAATGTAAACTCTCTCAAACATTTTAAAGGAAAAATACATTTTTTCGTACACAAGGGAATATCCCATTACTATGGACTTTGTTCTGATCTGTGCGTATCTGTGTTGTGGAACTACTGAACAGCCGTCTGCAAATAAGTTATTGTGCTAGGCTATGCTTAGTTGAATTTCAGACATGGAAAGGCAGAAAAAAAGCAGAGGGGACAGAAAGGCAACTAATGGGGGAGAAAAAGATGGGTTTTGGCTCATTCCTTAAATGACAGTGTAAAATGTTAAATATGTGGGAAGTCATGCTTGACCAACCTGATGGTGGTCTGCGATGAATTGACTAGCTCGATGGATGAGGGGAGAGCAGATGTTGTTTATCTTGACTTTAATAGGGCTTTTGACACTGTCCCCTGTAACATCCTCATACACAAAATAATGAAGCAGGTACTACATAAGTAGACAGCGAAGTGATTTGAAAAGTGGCTCAGCTGCTGGGCTAAAAGGGTTGTGATCAACAGCACAAAGTCCAGCTGGAGATCAGTCATTGGTGATGCACCCCAGGGGTTGCTACTAGGGCAGCATCTTCATTTGTGACTTGGGTGATGGGAGCGAGTGTACTCTCGGCAAATTTGAAGACAATGCAAAACCAGGAGGAGTGGCAGATAGACTAGACGGGTGTGCTGCTATTAAGAGGGAGGTCACCAGGCTGGAGAAATGGGCCAACAGAAACCTCATGAAGTTCAGCAAAGGGAAATGCCAAGCCCTGACCCTTTAGAAGAACAACCCCATGCATGAGGCTATGTTGGGCACTGACTGGCTGGAAAGAAATGGTCCTGAAGTCCTGGTGGACACCAGGTTGGACATGAGCCAGCACTGCAGCCTGGTGGCAGCGAAGGCCAAAGACATTCTGGGCAGTATTCCGTAGAGCAGTAGCAGCAGATTGTGGGAGGTGATCCTTTCCCTCTGTTCACTCCTATCTGAGTGCTGTGTTCCAGAACTAGCATTCTGGGTTCCCCGGTGCCAGAGAGATAGACATACTGCAGAGAGTCCAAAAAAGGGTCATGAAGGTGATTCAGAGACTTGAGCGTTGTATAAGGAGAGGTTGAGAGAGCTGGGACAGTTCAGCCTGGAGAAGAAAAGCCTCAGGAGGATTTTATCAGCGTGTATAACTACCTGACGGGGAGGAGTGCAGAAGATGAAGCCAGACTTCTTGGTGGTGTTCAGTGAAAATAAAAAGCTGTGGGCACAAACTGAAAAAAGGAAATTTCATTTAAATAATAATAAAAAGAAATTTAAAATTTTTTTTAATGTAAGGTGATCGAGTGCTAGCATAGCTTGCCTAGAGAGACTGGACTCTCAATCTTTGGAAATATTAAAAACCTGACTGGCACAACCCTGAACAGCCTGCCCTAGTTCGACCCTGCACAGAGCAGGGGATTGGACTAAATGATCTCCAGACTTGCTTTCCAGCTGCAACTATTCCCTGATTCTTACTTGTCTTTCTTCCCTTATAAAAAAAAAGTCACAACTTAAGACTGTTGTTATAAAGCATTCCTATAAAAGCTATGTATGAAGAAGAATTTTTCTTGGTAGATTCAGGAGTGTTGGTATGCTAGTATCAGACTTCTGGTTCCTGTTTGCTCACACTTAAATTCATCATTGCAGACCTACTAATTTAAAATGATCAATTGCTTGTACTGATTGAAGTCATAAGAATCATTTTATTGTGCAAATTTGGGCATGTCTCTGACTGGCACTTCTTGGAAGTTTTTACCCAAATTAAAATCAGGCTCTCTGGAAGTAAAATAGCTTCCAGTATGTACTTAGTTTAGGTTACCAGTGAGCTCCTGTTAGACTTGGATTTGATACTGCATTCCCAATTTACTGGTAAGACATAACCCATTGTTGCTTTGTGCTTCATTGTCTCTTTTGGTAGGAACCCTTTTTAAGTTGCCTTGGATCATTCCTTTTTTTCACCTGACTTCAGTCATCAGCATAAAAGCTGGAGTTGATTCAACTTCCCAATTCTTATCTGGCTCCTTAAATCCAGCTGGCCTGTTTTAATGGACACTTATGTGTGCTTTGCTGACACTGTGAAAACTGGAATGACTGAAATCAAACTCCTGTTCCTCTTCTGATGTCTTTTTTTGTTCTTTTATACTAAATATGTCGCAATATCTTTGCCCTGATTCTAGGTGACAGACCCAGGCAATCAATCTAATTTTATCTATGCTCAGCAAACTTCAGCTTTAAGAACTATTTTTTTCCCCCTCTGCTTCTATGGCTGAAGGAATGTATCTGCCATAATACTCTCTTAGCTGAGCTGACCATGTGCTTGAGTTTCGTGACTCCCAGACTTTGTCCCATACTGTTTCATTATTCAACATTGCTGTTAAGCATCTTCTTTATGAATCACTGTGACCATGATTCTGATGTATCTGATGATGCAAAATGGTATGAAATAAGAGTGTGCTCAGGTTTCTTTTTTCCCCTCTCCAGCACCGACAGTCTTACCTATTTGTGCCACTATTTTACAGTTCCATTTCAAGTTTATCGCTGCTTTGCTCTGCAGTTCTTCTCTCCCTTACTTAACTTAAAAAAAAATCTTTCAAATTACTCTTGTCCTTTTCTTCCCATCAGCAATGCCAATCATGCTCTCCTATTAGCATTCCCACAGACATCTTGGAGCTTGTTATTTAATGACAAATGTGTATTCATTTGCTATGCTGCTATCATTTTTTATCTATCTCTTCTTTAAACTGTACTGAGTATTGAGGTGTTATGAAGTGACATAATAACTTGTCTTTCTTTACCTGGAATTATTCTGCTGTTAGACCTGGGATTGCATTGGCTTCTTCCAAATGCTAGCTACATTACCTTACCTGTGCTGCTGGTCTGTGATAAACATGTAGTCCCAATCTTGATCATCCTGTGCTTTGAAGACTTTAAGCCATTAGCAGTTTCGTGAGTGCCTCTCTGTTGCATGGGTTGTCATTAATATGCCAGATAAAATTACTGCTAATAATCCATTTCAATAGAAGCAGCATTAATAGCCTTGCACCAGTCTGGTACTTTCTCTGTTAGCACTGAAGGTAGTGCTTTCCTCTTCTACACTTAGCAGTTCCTATACCAATCCTGTCTTCTCTGCATTAACAAACAACTTGCTGTTCAGCACTGTATCAGATGATTTGTTATATGTGATCCCCCATTTATTTATCTGAAGTAAACCATGCTAGACAAAACTCTATTAAAGATTCTCTTCAGAAACAGGCTAACTTCAAACTTCTGCCTTTTTAGCGTTTGAGTGTATGGATTGCAATGATATCTTTCAAAACCTCATCCAAAAAATTTCTTGAAGTTGTGTAGGCTTGTGCTTGCCTACTACACTTCTATCTATACTTAAGAAAGCTGTGTTTATTCTTGTCCAGTCATGTGGGTTTATGACTTGGTAACACAACCCCAAATTGATCAAATTTGAGATTGACCTAACCCCCTGCCTCTGATTTGAGGTGAAAGTTTCAGGTGCTTTTTATTAGAATTTGTGAATAATGCACTAAAACAAGAAAGCACTCAAATAATGAGGTATCAAAAGTAACATAAGAGACAAGTGAAGTGGTTAGAAAATTTTACTCTGCAAAAACAGGATGTAGCGGGGACAAAGGAGTCTCTTTTTCCAGTTCAGCCATTTTCAATGACTTCCTGGGTTGCAGCAGATTCTGTGCAGTCATGAATGTAGAAGGTCTGAGATAGTGGAAAGAAAGGAACTTGGTTTTGGTTCTCTGTTATCTACCAATTTGAAACCAAATCTCTGTCAGAGATCTGGTTCTGTTCTTTCATTTGAATTTAAAACTACCTGGACTTCAGATCACTTCTATTTATATAAGCTCTTCTGCAGTGTTCTGTTAGTTAACAAATTCAGGTTGAAAATAACAGCACCTCTAGCTACCTGTTCACCAAAGGAAATAATACTTCAATTCCAGACAAAGCAAATTCTGTACATCTGAATTCTCCATCAGTATTACATATAAAAAATTATAGTCAGAAATACAAACTAAAAGAAAAATATTATTCTGTGTTAGTTGCAGCATGCAGCTATCCTGTGGATTACAAAATCGCTGTTTGAGGAGACTGATTTTTAAACAGTGGAAAAGATATCTCCTCATTATTTTTCTTCCTTTTTATATTTTTATTTTAAAAAGCATTATTTCTTTGCTCTGCTTTTACTCTAGAAGTAGTGCTAAACTAGTTCTTAACCTGTAATCCCTTCTACGTTTTAGGGGCAGAAGGAACTACTTTTGATTTTGTACATTAAGCTTGCATAAATGTTTTAGTTCCAGAAATCTGTATAGTAATAAATAAATCAGTAGAAGTAATTATTCATGTTTATCTTAATAAACTCAAGAATTTATTTAGCAAATTGAAATACAGACATTGTCATAACTAGGGAATGGTTCAAAGGCGTTAGAGGAAAAGTCAAAGATGCGGGCCATTAAAATTTAAATAATTTCCCGATCTTAAATTAGCTTTTTAAAAAGCCACACAAATCCAAAAACAGTCAATGCCTTGAAGATTTATGGCATGATTTTGTGCTTGATAACTACTCTGCCTTCCAGAAAAGCTTTTGTTATTTATGTGTTTTCAGAATACCACAAGGTATTTGCCCCATTCCTGGACATATTCAAGGTCAGGTTGAATGGGGCTTTGAGCAACCCGATCTAGTTGAAGATGTCCCTGCTCATGGCAGGGACCTTTAAAGGTCCCTTCAAACCCTTCTATGATTCGATGATGTTTAGTAGCTTTTGAACATTTATTTTACAGTTCTGTAGCTAGCCCCACATATAAGCAGATGTTAATATAGGAATTTTTCTGTCATCCACCTTCTCTTTTCTGTCTTTACAGAAACAAGGCAGCGAGTTTGGGACTATCTTTATGGATGTCAGAATATGTGTCTTTATGAATGAATGTCTTTTAGTCCCTGTTGGTTTATGTTGCTGCTAAGGTGGGATAGGTGTAAGACACTGACTGTACGTTGCCCCTGTTTCATGACCACTGTGCTTGCTGGCTCATAGCCAGATGTTAGACTGCTGGGAGTGTCTTTCCGTGGTTAGCAAGATGCTCTTTTAATCTTTTCTGTGCAAACTTTTTGTACTATGGCCACCGTTACAGTGAATGTGATGCCTTGAAGACTTCAATGGCCTTCTCTTAGGATAGTCTAATATGGGGTAGATCTCTGCCCTCCAACAGTCTGCAACCTGATATAGGAATTGTTTTGCTGGGGAATTTGTTCTTTTTTAAAATCTGCTTACTGTATATGGTCTGGTACATGTCTCTTCAGAAATTTGGCTGCATTCTTTTGTGTATGTAAAATATTTTGTAAATAGCAACCAGACATTACAATAATATTTTAAAATGCTAAAAGAACATTGACGGAACAGGAAATATATAACTCTTTTTCAGTTGCTCTGTCCAAAAGATAAGAAATTATTTTTTGTTCAAGTTCTAATTCAGTTATCTTCAAGGAATGTTTCTTGGCTTGTGACTGTCTTCAATTACTTCCTTCTGTCACAGAAACATAAACATGCTTGAGATACGCTTAGTGATTTAGAGTGGAAATAAATCTGTATTAGCTGCGGAGCATATCCTTTCCATGACAAGTGGTTGCTATCATTTGATGTCATCTAATGTTAGAATACTTCTTAGCAGTCTTTTAAGAGCTAATTTAAAGAGTTGTGACCTTCCTCGGTTATGGGCATTTTGGAGCATGAATTTCTTCTTGTTCAGGTTGACGAAAACAGCGCCATGAAATAAAACAATGTAGTTTCAAGTACTCCTTTGAGAGCAGGTGGTATACCCAAGATGCCTCTTGCTATGTGTTGTAATATTTGAGCCTAATTTTATCTCTGGGGCCTGAGGAAACTGTAATATAATTAGTGATATCTCAAGTGAACTGAAATAGAATTTTGCTTGTCCGTCTTAAGTTGGAAGGGTGAGTTTGAAGTTCTGATTGTAAAAACTCAGCTTATGGCTAAAATTTATAGATACTATTTTAGAGTTGCATATTAAATTACAAGTTAATACTTGTGGGTTTTGTCTTTTCAACAATGAGCAAACAACTGCCTTTTTACAGTAAGTCCTGCTTGCTTTATGCTGCAAACAAAAAGATTCCTTCACAGAAGAAAGTTGCGAAACAAATAGTGATCTCCAAACTAATATAATGGCAAGATCATATTTTATGGTAAGCATCAGTATGGAGCACCTTGCATCAAAGGGCATCGGGTAGGCAGGAGTGTTTTCTTTTAGTGAGACTTTTTTTCCCCCCTCAGCTGGGATCCTGTACATTATATGAAAATTGAGGCTATTTGATTAACACTTAATGGTTTGAATTTTTTTGTTTTTAAATGCTTCAGTGCTGGCATTCTCCCTCTTTGTAGCTTATTTGCATTGTTCTAATTTAACTGACTAAAAAGAAAATTAAGTGATCTGTAGCTGTGTGATAAACTATACCCTGTATAAAGGAAAGCTGTAGATTCTGTGTCAGATAATTTTAACTAGAGTCTCTGTTAAAGAGAGACTCCTCACTTGGATGTTTAAATCTAGCTTGGACAAAATTACAGATGGACTGTGCTTTAGAGAACAACTCCACATCAGATTAATGGGCCTGCATCTTTATGTCTTGACATGTAGAAGTCAAAGATGGTTGCTTTGGCAGTGAAGTTATGACTTTGTGGAATTTTTACTTAGCATTTTCTGAGATCTAGTGGTTGGGGTTTTTTTCCCCCACCTTTGCAATTTGAATGTTTTAACTTTTTTAAAAAAAAAAAAAAAAAAAGAATCAGTGATTAAACAGGTCCATTGGGCTCTACAAACTATCTTTGACTATTAAAGTCTGGCTGGGAATGGGGACAACTAAGAAGTCTTAAAAATGGCATCTGTAACAGTAAGTTCAAGCATGCTTGTCTGTGTAAACGTGGCTGGTAAATTGTTAGACTGGCCTGAGTGTGGCTGCGCTAAGTAGTCTTTTCTCCCAGCAGTTCCTGGGTGTGGGTAGAGCTCCATAGCAGTTGAGATCTTCCACGTGGGCAGGCTGAAGATATGATTTCTCATTTTGTAGGCCAACAGTACCAGCACAGATGTGAGAAACCCACAACAATTTATTGTTGTTTAGACAATTATTCTGTCACCTGATGACCTGTCCCCACTCAGGAAGGGCAATCAGGGAAAAAACAAGGAAACGGGGAGGGGTTGAAATACAAATAGATTTAATAGAATAAGACTAGATAATTGACATTAATAACACTAAAGAACCAGTATTGATCCTGATACCAATATAAAATATACAAGGATTATACTCAGCCAATTGTATCTGTAGGAAGCTGTGCACTCCCAGCAGTGGACAGCAAATGTCGGACACCGCAAGCGCTACGGCTTCAGGAGGAAGGGAAGGCCTCAGGGGTCTGGCACTGGCAAGAAGTTCTCTGGATTGCAGCCATTAAGGGCGAGAGAACTTTGCAGCAGAGGTTCTCATTTATATGGAATGTGGCATTCATGGTATGAAATAATCCTGTTGGCCAGCATGGGTCAAGTGCCTGGGTCTCACTCCTCCTCATCCCTGCACCTGGCTAACTCAAAAACACTGAGACCTTGAAACGCACATACCATAGCTGGCTATAAAGTAAATATTTTCACAAATTCAGACACTAGAGTCTTCTAAGAGTGCAGTTTTCACAAGCATTAGAAGAGAAGTGAGTCCTGTGTTGCTCAAACTGGGACAGCATCTACCATGGACTTGGTGTGGCACATTCAGGACTGCTGCTTCAACTGAAAGTATGGCTGATGCCATTGTTCAAAGGTGGGGAAAATCTGCACTGGTAGACATAGAGGCTTTCTCAATATTAGGCATTTTAGTGGTAGCTCTAATTTGGCCAGAATGTGTAGTGCAGACAAGACTTCCCAGGCATCTGGATGACTCAACTAAGACAATACTCTAGGTTTGTTTCTTGAAGACTATCAGAAGTAGAATGAGTTAGAATTTTTGTATGGAAATGTTCTTCTACTAGAGAATGTTTTGTTTTGTGTAACAGCATACATTTTTTGGGTTCACTGTTTGCAGCTCCATGTTTCAGAAAGAAGTTGATTGTTTAAATATAGTTAAGTTGCTTTGAAATAAAATCAATTTTCTGTAACTCGCTTGTATTTTTTAATATATCTGCTATTTAATTACTGTCAATTTAATATTGACAATGCATTGTAATGCCCTTTTATTAGAGAGTGAACCAACATATAGAATGACTAAATGATTTAGAACGGTATTAAATGCATGTCTTCTGAAACCACTGTGCTAATACTTCATGTGTGAGATGACTATATGCAAACTAGCTGTGGTTTGATTTTTTTTTTAAATTTTATTTTTGTTCAGATTGGTTTAGAGCTTCATAAAAACTACTGAAATATTGAGTAAACTGAGAATGTAAAACAGAAGAATGGAAGACCAGTTCCGGTCCTTTCCTGGGCTGGGTCAATGGAAGACTATTTCTCAAGTTCTAGTTGGGAAAATAAGTCTGTTCTTTGGGGAGAGGAAAAGAGGGAAATTAAATCTGGTCTATCCTCACATAAGATACAGGCTCTTAAACGGGCCATTGTGGTCTCTGTCTTCTGTTCGTGAAATCATGAAATCAGCCTTGCGGGGAGAGACTCGGGTAAAGACATTTTATAAACACATTACAAGTTCACTAATATTTTAGAATTACTCTAATTTCTTTTTTTTTTTTTTGATCATCAGTTATATGCTCTAGGGCAAAAACCCACAACTTCACTAACAGATTTCAAATTTCACTTTAGAGCTACTGGAGAAGCTTTGTGTCTGACGTCTGGGTCCCATATTATCTAATCTCCATCTGTCTTTTGAACATAAATAAAAAAATAATAGGAGACAATTTATCAAAATGGAAGACGCTGTCTAATGAAGACAAGAACGGATATTTGTATACAGTAAATCTTAAGTATCAACACTTTTTTCCATCTGCAGTTGGATCAAGGGATTAACAGAAGAGACTATTTGGTTTAAAGTGTTACAGCAAAATAAATACCCATCATATAATATCAGGGTAAAATAGCAATTACGTAAGAAATCTATTATTCATTGCTTCATTATTTGCTGTCTGACTGCATGCTGTTTGATGGTTTACTCCCCCCCCCCCCCTTTGAACTGGACTGCTTTTGCTGGCTTGGCAGTAAGCACTGTTTTCTCTCAGCACAGCTATTAAATCTCTCACCTGCGTGTCCTGTGCAGAGCTGCAGTTGAGAGATAAGGCTGGTCTCTCTCACAGCCGTGAGCATTGGTATTCCAGGCTCTTCTTTCAAGGGCATTTTGCTGTGATGGAGCGTCTCAAATGACAAGGAAAACATACAGGCATGTTAAATACCCTTGCTAGTCTGAGACAAGTAAGGGTAAATGGAAATGATTTAAAAATGCATTTTGAAACTATTAACAGAGTTCATGAAGAACTGTAAATCACATTTTAGGCAGGAGTATTACAGGCCTATCCCAACCAGTATCATCCATTAAATAACGTCTAGTAATGGAGAGTACCTGTCCTGCCCAGCTTACACTTAAAATCCAAATAAAACACAAGGGCTCTGAGCCCTTCTGAATGTGTGTTCCTGCGTGTTCTTTGTCCAAGGTCACAAAGGTAGTTCTGTGAAGAATTGAATCCATCTCTTCAGTGTCTTGTTCCTGTGTCAGCCTATGGGCGGCTCCATCTTCCCAATGTGAACTGAGAAGGTGCCTGGAATTCTGGAGTTTCTTGCAACTCTCAGAGCATTGGCCTGGCATCCTGTGTGTGTGGCAGTCTCTTACAGAATCTATGTATGCCCTGGTTGTAATTCTGTTTTCAGGTACTATAAGAGTAAATATATGTAAGCATGTCACCTGTTTTACAGTCTTTTATAAAATATAACATAAAAATCTACCCATCAAAATTTGCCTGGGAAATCTGTTTTACATATTCTCATTAACATTGTCATACATCTACACAATAGGTAAGTATTACCATTCCTGTCTTGCTGGTGAAGAAATTGAGGCACAGTGGTAACATTATGTGTAGGACTCAGTTCAAGATCAACACTTAAATTTAAATATCAGCTTATACATATGTACATATGCACTGTATGTTTAAGTTTCTGTTGATGCTGGAAATCTAGTTAGCAGCCAGTGGAGGTTAGAGAGTAATCCAGTTTATCCTAAACTACACACCAAGTGACTGGTCAGCAAGATCCCACTCTAGAGTCCATTGAGTGTATTGAACAAGAAGCATTCAGTTGCCCAAATACAGGTGCTTGGTGCTAATTTAAATATCTTAAAGAATTTTTCAGGGCCTCTGGCTGATGGTTCGGAAGAGAAGGATCTTCCAGAGGTCCTTTATCATGTTTCCCATACATGTGTCCTGGGTACCTACCCTAAGGCATCTCACATTGCACTAGCTATCCATGCTGAAGCAATCTGTTGTCAGTAATAGCAATGTATATGCCAGGATGTGGAGATCTATGTTTAGTTCTCTTAATTTAAAACTGAAACCTACGCAATTTACCTACTCTACTGTGTAGACAGACTGCAAATAAATTTAGCTTACGCTGCAGGGTTATGATCCTTTTCTGTTACCAGGGATTCATGTGTGTGTTATGTATTCTGTGGGTGGTCATCTGTTCACAAATGAATCAAGGACATCCTGACTTCTGAACTGCGGCAGCTCATTTTATGAGAGAGAGGGTTCCGGAGTCTAGAACTGTAACAGTTCTTACGCTGCATAGATCTGGCACAGGGAAGGATTCATAACAACTCCCAGTAGACAGAAGACGCATGCCCTGATTTCCGCCCCCTCACACCTCCCCACATATACTTGGAAGCTAGGAACTATGAATGATACTCCCACGTTAAAAGTAATTGAGCAATTCTGACTCAGAGTTGAAACTTGTATGTAGCTAAATGAGACAGCAAAATGATGTTGGCTAAATGACATAGTCATTTATTCAGTCACTGAAGTATTCTCACATTATTGTATGTGGGTCTCTGAGTTGCTTAATATTATCTTTAATAAAGGAGGGAGAAATCCTTTGTAACGTTTATGATTTGTTTTATTTTCTGACTCTTGTACCCTCAGATTCTGAGATCTGTAAGTGTGACTAACAGAAAGTTATTACTTACAGAAAAGCAAAATATCACTTATAATACGGAAAAGTTACCTCTCCAAAAATCAACGCCAGCCAAGGCATGGTTCAGCTAGGGATCTTCCAAGCTCTAGAGTTTCTGCGCGTATGAGTAACTTACTGATTTAGGGTTATTCTAAGTTTAATTAAACTTCTGTTTTCTTTTTTTCTCTGGACAAAATTCTGTGTCTTTAAAAATCCTCAAATCATAGAAATGATTATTTGTTATGAGAAGGGGTGAATTGGAGTCCTTTTTTGCCACAATTGTTGCCAATTTAGAATTTGTAGAAATTTCAGCTCGGGGGTCAAACCAATCTTGGAAAAATCAGTGGTTTTTTAGCTGTTGGATAGTTCATTCTTCCTTATTTATTTGTAAATGCTAGTTAAATTTTCTATCTAAAAGATATTTTATTTGATGATGTATAATTCATCTATCATCTTTGGGGGGTTCAAAAATGCTCTAGATGCTCTGTTTTATATGTTTGATATTGCTGTGTTCCATAGCCTCAGAAAATTGATGGAGTTTTGATAGTAATTTAGAACCTAGGAGAGAATAAGTTGGTGCAGATAGGCTTCCTCTGGCTTAACACACTCTCGGTTTAAATACTTTTGACTTCTGTAGTAGGTTGAGCGAGATCGATAAAGATGCACATCATTAAAAACATTTGAGTCAGACATAATGCGAGTCTGTTTACAGTGTTCCATTCGAGCGTCACAGGTCATTGATGTAGGGTTTCGTTTTAGTGTTTGGGATTTGTACAGCGCCTTAATATGATTTGCACCTGCAAGCAGAGCTGCTACAGAAATAATCCCTCTGTTACTAGTAATAATGAGCACAAGCTTCATCCAGTGAGCAAAAAATGTCACACTTGCTTCTGAATTTAGCTGATATTTTTGGTTACAATGTGACTGAGGGTACTGTGAGGTCTAGATACAGTGAAGTTTCCCTAAGGCTAAATCAGTAGTAGTTCGCTTGCAAAAGGAGGGTCAAGATTTCGCACAAGTTGTTTTAATGACTTGACAGTTGAATTTGAAAAGTCTTAAATCTGTGGTACCGTTTATATGTATCAAGCTGAGACGTAGCTGTAAGTGGTAACACTGTAGAAAAACAAAACCTCCACGCGCAGGAGTAAAGGTTGTAGAGTAGGACGGCATTATCCCAGGCACTGCACAAATCCAGAATGCAAGATTGTCCCTGGCTGGAACGACATGACTTACTTTCCTCCTGATTGTGGAAACTTCTCGTCTTTTTGAAGGGGGTTGCTGATTCAGGTATAAGACATGATCATTGTGATGCTATGGGATTACGTTGGTTCTTGTGAAGGAACAATACCACCTGGAGTTACATTTAATCAGTATCATTCTGAGTTCTAGAGCCTGCTTGATGGCTATACACTTAACTGTAAAAACTTGGTATTTCCGTACTCAGCCTCAATGGGTGAGTGGGTCTCAATTGCTCTTAAATTCACTCTCCTGAAATGTTCACGCATAGTGAAAAATGCCCATTTAATTCCACGCACAGTGTTACTCTGGACAAAACCTGAAACGAACTGAGAAACTTCTGAATGACTGTTAAAAACTTTCTACTTTATCTGCATTCTCAGAATTAGTGGTCATGGCCTTAAGCCCCATGTAAAATTGGTCAGGGATGGCAATAAACCTATATACTTTTGGATGCACTTACATTAGCATTCTAGTTCAGGCCATTTTCTTCTGAAATGGTCTTCCACATTCTGCACTTTGGCTCACATTGCAGAGCACTCTGCATGTGGGTTCCTTTCAGACGAACCTAAACCAGAGGATGCCTCCAGGACTGCTTCTACTGTGTTGCTGCTGGGTGCCGGTCCACAGGGCATACTAGAGCTAGCCTAAAATAATCCCTCTTGAAATAGGTATACTGTTGATGTCCGGTCCTCAGCAACTGCTGTTTTACTTGAAAAAAAAATCTGCTTGTGTTGGTCAGTATTAATATTCCATATATTGTCTAGCTTTTAACTTTCAGGTGAAGCTGTAAGGTGTATATGTGATCCACAAATCCTCTGGCTTAAGCACCCGCCAACTAGAGCACGGCTTTCCTGCTCACACGTTAGTATAAAAGCTGTGATTAGTAGCTGCGATTTGTGATCTGGAGAACCTGCTGAAAGACTAGGTTCTTCGAGTACGCTGAAGTGCATTATGTGTCTATATCAATTTGTGTTTATTAAATATGATACTTTAAAATATGCATGAAATATGGCTTTATTTTTTCTGGGGAGTTTGCTGAATTGAATTTAGCACGACCATTTAGGGCCAGAGTTAAGAATTGTTTTGAAAGAAACTGAAAGAATCTTTCTTTAAATTTGATTGAAAAACAAGTCTCCTGATCTGGAGAAAGCAGTCAATATTAACATTAGGTGAGACTATAAGGAATTGTAGAGTGCCCTGAAAAAAATCTCACATAGGATTATGTCTTGATCTCAAATGAGGAGTAGTAACAAATAGAATATGACGTATATTGAAAGACGTAAGTTGAAGTACTCAAAAAGCTCTGTAGAGTTCTTCTGTTAGTTAATCTTTGTTTTCGAGAAGCAAAAACAACTAGGTTGTCTGTGTAAAGAGCTCACTAAAATACCCCAGTGAGCTAGAGTGGTTTTTAAGGGGGAAAAAATAGGTTATGCTTAGGAATAGGCAAGAAGAAACAAGAAATGAAAGTAATTGTGATCTCAGTAAGGTTTCCTTGCTCAGATGGAGTGGAAAAATTGCAATGGTTCTGTTTTGAAAGAAGATGAATAGTAGAAGTGCAAGAATAATCATGAAGTGGAACAGGTCAGTTCGCACATAGTGTACCAGTTTTCATAAGATTTAAGGAGATGGGCTATTGAAATTGATAGGTGACAGTTTTAAAAATGAAAAAAGGAAACAAATCATTATGGAACTATCCAGTGGAGCTCTGTATTGTAAGATCTTTTTTCCATCACTACTATGAAACCACAGTCAGGCCAGGCATCGCTTTCACTTCAGATGCCTTTCTAGACCGTAGGGATCAGCATTGTCTAATTCTAGATATTTTCCTTTTTCAAATGTTTGTTACGGTTTTTTTGTACTGTTGGTTCACGCTGCTAAAACTTTCATTAGGCTCAGATATACATGACTCGTCTTTTCTTTCAATGTTTCCTTCCAGCTCTTAACCACTTACTAACTTCTCAGTTTTCTGATGACATGATTTTTCCATTGCTGCCTGCTTAGAACCTCAATCAGGCATCTTTATGGCTTTTTTCTATGATATCACATATATATGATATTCAAATATATGAATAAAAGTTCCTCTAAACACATAAAAAAATGTTAACTTCAAATTCTTTCTAAAAAATCTTTTCCTATGGTTTATGAAAAAACTTGACAGTGATTAAGTGACTGGTGTACAAAACGATTATCATGATAAACAATATTGATCAATTTGCTGCCTTGTACCACCCCATCCATTTCTGTTGATGGGTGCAGTCTTGGTTTGTAAAGTCTTTAGTGCTGGGAGATGTTTCTGTCCTGGTTCTGGATCTTAGTTTGTGATTACTGCTCAGGGGGCTATTATAAATGCAAGTTAAAAAAGTGGGAAAATACTTTAATAGAACTTGGAAAAGAATGTTCTGATAAGAGATCTCAGCTTTTCTGTATCAGCATCTAACCTTACTGCCAGCTCGCAGGGGTAAAGAGTGGATTTCTCAGCAGAGGTTGTTCTGCCATCGGCTGATCCGCAATTCCCTGCGCTCACCAAATTTACCGTGCTGGCGAAAGAGTAAGACAGGAAGCTGGATGGCTTAAGTCTAATCTGACGCTGCTTCTGCTTGTAGGTGTCTGAATGCACAGTTTTGGTGGAAAGAATTTGATATATATTTCCCAGGTGTCTTCATTTTGAATTTCATTAAGGGTATGGTAGTCTGAAGCCCAAACTGACCATGGTTCGGCATACGTGTCTGAGACAGTTTTAGACAACCCAGTTTAAATATCAGTAGCAAACTATGTGCAGCATCACAGAAAGTGGTGCAAGCTGCAGTATCTGTCAGTGGAAGTGGAGTAGGCAGAACAGTCTCTTACATTGAGCTATGAGCTGCTGCTAGGTTTATATCAATACTTTATATCAATACTTTAATTCCGCCTGTTAATCTGACTTACCCGTAAATGTCATCTCTAGGCCTGCAACAATTAAAAGTAATTTGTGGATCACAAGAATGAAACATAAGAGGAAAAACAATAGTGCAAGTCTGGGATAAAGATCAACTTTAGAAGTCCCAAATTTGTAGATATTTTATTTATATCATTAAAAAATAAACTTGCAAAACGTAAACAGACCACTGAGTCAGCAGGTGTAAAACTAATTTGCTTTACTTAAATCTATTTCTTTCAGGTGAATACTGTTACATTTGTGAAAGGGTAACCCTAAGGACAGATGGTATAAACGTTAGTGTGAAGTCCTTATTTCAAGGGAAATTTTCGTGTTCTGTTCTTTGAAGGGGTATTGACTTCCAAACCGCACACAGACATGCCTCTGATCTTCCTGAAGATTAGTCAGAGTGCAACTTGTATGTCTAAGTACTGGGATCAAATTTGCAGTACGTTGATGGCTCCTGATGAGAGGAGTACATGCTCTCTAATCTCATGTGTGGGGTTATATAGCGTGCTTTATTAAAAAAGATGACTTAGAGCTATTAAAAGCAAAATGCTGAGGGTTGGTGGGGGGGAGGTTGTTTGGTTTTTTTTTTTTCATTAGTGCTCTGCCGTAGGTTTTGAAGTATAGTAAAGTAACGAACGTTACCCTGAGCTTAGTGGCTTTAAATGCTGGGTTAATTTACACTCAGAGCGGAGCTTTCGGTGTCAGGCGATCTTTTTTGCCAACATAAGCACTCAGCTGAAACAACAGCTATGACTCAGTTGCCAGCGAACGCTGCTTGAATTGATTTAGTCCGAGTTCAGATTTAGCACATAATCATGTTCAATTTGATCCACTGTGCTGCCTAGAGATAAAAGGGTTGAAAAAATAGATTTAGCTTATGTCAGTCTTTGTGGTGATGTCATTGCCATGAGAGATGGAATAGCGCTGTTACTATGCTGTGCCGGCTCAGTTGGTGGGTGTACGAGGGAAAGGCAAGGAGCAACTCAGTTACGGGCAAAGAGCTTGTGTCGGAAGCTTGCAGTTACTGTCAGCATTGAGACAGAATTTTGGACTGTTCAATTGCAATACTGAATTGAAGATTTTTTTTTTTATTTTTTTTTTCTTCCAATCATTTGTTACTCTGAGGTTGCCTAACTCTGTGTACAAAAGGGGGGGATGCCAGCCCGTAGCATGGACTGTGATGTCTCCACTCTGGTTGCCTGTGGGGTTGATGTGGAGATTTTTGCCAACCAAGAGGTTAAGGTATGCGCCTACAATTCTTTTGTTACAGATGCTTCTGAGAAAAGCCTTTGGGAGCAATAGGCATTTGTATGTAGCAATTCAGAAAAAGGAGGCAGATGAGATTCTGCTGCAGTAGTAAAAGACATGCAGTTAAAAAAAAAATCTGTTAATTAGGGGAGAAAAATATGGGAGAGAAATGTGCCTGCTTTTTATTGTGTTTTGATAAGCTGAAAGAATAGGCTAGTGTTTACCCTTTAATGGTATAAGAAATGGGTTATATAACTGACATCTGTGCATATGCATGTTTCATATTCATAACAAATCATTCATTGTTAATTTTGTCGAGATATTTTTAGTGCCATGTCACTTTTTAGAGCAGCCTTGCCCTAGATGTTATTTATCAATGTTGATAATCCTCAGATATTTTTACTCAGTTGAACGGTAGCTGTTTCTTTTCCAGATCCAAATCATGTATACAAGGATAAATTTTTTGTGAAGGGTTAAAAGTTTGTAGCAAGTGTTTTGGTGCATCTGCAATATAACAGAAAACAAAAAGTTGTGCATCTTGCATATCATAGGAATACCTCAAAAACAATGCTTAAATCAAAGGCTTGATATGCTGGGCTCATAGTCTTTTAATTAGACAACTGCTGTAGAAAAATCACTGTGTAATTGCTTAGTGTTGAAATCAATTATGTTTTTCATTTATTCTCATATTACTGCAAGAAAATCACTGCAAATTAAGTTTGAAAGAGGAATTTTAAGTATGCTTTTCCCAGATCATCTGAAAGAGCTCATAGGCGTAATACAGTGATACTCAGCTGTTTATTTAAAGGACAAAGATACAGACAACATTAGTTTCTAATCTGATTGCTCTGTTCTTAGTATTAAAAGAATGGAACAGGGAGAAAAGGATTTACAAATTGGAGGTCAAATTTTGAACCCCTTTTCTGTTTAATTCCGAGTCAAACATTGAAGCCAGTGGAATTATCTGGAAATAAAACCACTTTCATTCGCAAGAGGTTATTATGATTTTTATTTCCCTGTTAGTTTGTTACCAGGTGATATCATGTATACTTTGTACAGATGCTTTTGTGTTGCCAGCAAGAGATTCTCCTTAATTTAAGAAGCCTTTCCTTAACAGTTTAATGCTGGATTTAGGGATGAAATAGGGAGTAATTTAGAGGAATGGTTCAGGTGAGCAGTTGTGCCTGCACTGGGACATGTTTCCTGTAGTGTTTTGAAGTAGTAAAATGTTTGTCTGCTTATTCTTTTTTTCTTTTTTACTTAAGAACATTATATTTTTTTAAATTTAGGAATTACAGCTGCATTGATACAGGCTTGTACCTGGAGCAATTGTCTTTTAGTGTCTGGTCCATGTTCAACATAAGACTAAGCAAGAAATTAAAGTTGTAGTGAGCTTCTTGTACTCTTATTCATATAACAGTAGCAATGAAAAAGCAAAATTTTTGGCTTCCATAAAATCAGCAGAAGGCTTTCCATTGACTTTGGTAAGACTTAGCTTAGCCTGATTTAAGCTGTAGCATCTGGAAAGCATGACCCAGGAACATGGGATAAAAGAACAAAAGGGTTACAAAGACATTACAGGAACTGTAATGCCTTTCATGTTACTTGGGCTTTCTGTACTTTGCTTTGGTTAAAACTGCCTTTTTGGGGTTTTTTTTTCTTTTTTTCTGATGTCTGAATTAAAATGTTGAATGCAAAGACTTTGGGTATATTTACAGTGGAGACTGCACTGCAGGCTGCACTGCAGCTTACAAACGGTAAGTCTACTTTGAAGTTGTCTGGTTTAGATGCTGGAGGCAGCCTGTCCTGAGTGACCCACAGCTCACTGCAGACTAATTTTCACTTAGTTGTCAACAAACTGGGCTGTCGGAGGCTGTGCGGCGCTGCCGCAGCTAGGCTGCTTCCAGTGCCCAAGCCGAGCCAGCTCTGCGCTGATCCCCAGTCTGTCCCTCTGCGCAGCAGGCTGCAGCGTAGGCATCCTCTTTGTAAAAGTTTCAGCGCTACTGATATTTTAAAAGTGGAGAGACCTACTGCTCTTTTGCTCACTCCCAGGAGAAATGCAGAAAAAATAAAAATTAAAAAAAAAAATGGTTTTTTGCCTGCAAAAGGGGTTCACTTCAAGGTGGGTGTTTTTGTTGACAGTATGGTCACTGTGAACATAAAAATAAATATGTTGACTTTGATAGGATGACAGGAACATCAAGCTTTAAAGTTAAAAAGGAAGGAGGCTGTTTCTGAGAAGCAAAAGGCATGGAAGTTGAAGTGAAAGAGCAAAAGCGCAGAAATCCTGCCTTCTCCCCTTCTCCTGAGGGCACCCCTCCGCCCAGCCCTTCTGCAGGTCAACTGGAAGGCACAAGAAGTATTGAAGACTGAAGTCTCGGCTATTGTCCTTTCAGTTTTCTTCTGCTACAGAGATTTTCATGTAGGGGAAAGTTTTTTGTGGGGATCCTTCTGGCTGTGGGAAGGGAATGTTCCTTCAGTGGTAGAACAGATGCATTAAAGATTTCATGATGTGTGTGGTGCTTGATGAGACTTAGTAAAATGAGCTATTAGTCCTGTAGAAGTAGTTCTCTAATGTCAGGAAGGATTGTGGTTCAGGTTTTAGGATATGCTTGCAACATAGCTCATTTTACTTCAGTTTAGGGTTGGAAGTGAAGTGAGGCTTTGGAGAAGGATGCTGGCTGTACTGAGCCATCCTTGTCCCGCTTGCAGCCTGTGGGTTGGATGCACCTGGGAGGCTGCCTGCAGCCGGCAGGCTGAAGAGAGGGGTGGACAGGAGCTGCCCTGGTTGCCAGCCCTGCAGTGGAAGAGCTTGGTATGTGTTTGGGTTGTAGAGCAGGAGCTCTCGCAGCAGTGGTGACCCCTGAAGTTGTCACTCCTCCACAGCAACAGCCCTTCAGTGCTGGGGCGTTCTTACAGAGAGGCAAAGGCTGCTACTGGGACCAGGGCTTGGAGCAGAGTGAGCTGCTTAGCTTACTGCTGCTTTTCCACCTATGCAAGTGACCTTATTCTGTAGGCATTATGCTCTTAGCATCTGGCAGACAAGCTCGGAAATACTCTTTTTTCCATTTGGCCTCTGAAACAGGGGAGCGATTACTTAGTACTGAAGGCAAAGCTTTTTAGTTTCAGCATTTGGAGTGGCTCATCCTTTCAACAGAGGCTTGTATGGATGCCCTGAAACTGGCAGCCGGCCCACGGCACTGACACCGTTGGGTTACCATCCATGAACCCATCCAACAGGCCTTTCAGTTTTTGATCAGCTGCTGCTTTGAATTTCTTTTGTAATCCAGAAAATGGGTCAGGCTAATCAACATGCTACTAACAGTACGGTGCCTGTACATCAGGAACTAGTAAAGTTGAGAAGGCAACCATGGAAATCATGAAGTGCAGTTCTGCTTTGGAATTCACCTGGATAATTAAAATTCTTCATTCAGTGCCTCCACGTGATAATTTTATGTAATGATGTTTGTTACATAAGCAATTAGCTAATGAATATCTCGTTTATTTCTAATAGAGAAATTCCAAACATTACTGAAACATTGGAAAAGAATTTAAACTCTTACTTCTTCCTGTAAGAAAGATATTCTTATGTTATTAATTCTTTATGTTCTCTCTCAATTATCTTCACACGCACCATTCCGCTCGGCAACAAGGTGTGATTGGGACCACGAGGCACTACTGTAGCAGAGAAGAAATACTGATGATCCAGATTGATCTAATTCGTATCTGAAGACAGTAATGTAAAGTAATGTGGAGAGGAACATCATCTTAATGCAGGGAAAAAACAATGTGGATGTGAGCCGGGCAGCAAAGGGAAATAGTAGAAAGAGTTTCACTGTTTTGACCGTATAGCTTTGGGGGGGTTAATCCCCATTGGAGCAGGATCTTTGTCAATCTGTAAACTCATTATTCAGTTCAAATGCTCCAGTGAGCACACTGCTAATACTAGTTGTTCAGGATGGATGGTTTTGGTGATCAGTCATTGCCCTGCAGTGCCTTTGAGAGGTTTAGCAGCCTAACATCATGTCTAAACTTCTGAGGTCTAGAGGGCGAAAGCATACTAGGTTCTTGTGTTTTTTCCTCCCTGCTTCAATTCTCCATTTGTAGAAGTGGCTCATTCACAGAGATGTCCTGAGGTTTAAAGTTTAATTGCTCTAAGATTAGAATCAAGTGAAGAAAGCTGTAGAAAAAGGCAGGAGTGTTGCTGCCCCTCCGGATACTGCCAGCTGCCCAATAGCAGAAATCATGACTTGGTGGGAGAGTTTCAGGGTTTCTTTTTTCAAATTCTTCTCCTTAGCCACGTGAGCTTGATTTCTGGGAAGAGACTGCATAAGTCATAAGACTGCACAGACTGGGGCCATAAGGAGGAAACCAAACAACATCATGACTACCAGAAATGCCCTCATGGCTTGAAAGGACTGCTTTTGTAACTTCTTCTGTTACTATTTAGAATCACAGAATCATAGAATAGTTCAGGTTCATAAAGCTCAGCTAGTCCAACCCCCCCTGCATCTTCAACTAGATGGTGTTGCTCAGAGCCCCGTCCAACCTTATCTTGAATGTTTCCAGGGATGAGGCACCTCTCTGGGCAACTTGTGCCAGTGTTTCACCACCCTCATTGTAAAAAACTTCTTCCTTATATCTAGTCTAAATCTACCCCTTTTTAGTTTAAAGCCAGTACCCCTTGTCCTATTGCAATAGGACCTGCTAAAAAGTTTGTCCCCATCTTTCCTGTAGGCCCCCTTAGGTACTGGAAGAGGCGATAAGGTCTCCCTGGAGCCTTCTCTTCTCCAGGCTGAACAACCCCAACTCTCTCAGCCTGTCCTCATAGGAGACATGTTCCAGCCCCCTGATCATCTTTGTGGCCTCCTCTGGACCTGCTTAAGCTCAAATTGCTCACTTGTCACCCAGTGCTACTACAGACCCAGGTACTGCTGGTAACCTGTGTGACAGAAATAGTTTAGGCTTTGCCTTTGTCCTTCTAACAGCCCCCGTGTGAAGGCAATTGCACGCCTAAGAAGTTTCCAAAGAAGAAATGATACAATGGTAAGACTTCTAAGGGTTGTGATGCGCCCTTTAGGCTTACCTTCAATTATTTGTATTTGCTTTCTGCTTGAGTCAGGAAGTCACGCTGTTACACTGGAGGTCAGCGGCAGCTGCAGGTGCTTAGGCACCTGGGAATATGGCACGCTTTCTGCTTCACTCTTTTACATTAACAGTGAACAGCAGAACAAGTCAGAGGTTTTTATATTTTTTTTTGATCCTCCTTTCTGTTGGAATTCACATAAAGATATTTCCTTTTCATAAGGATAATCAGACAATGAGCAATTTGCAGTCAAAATAACAGCCAGAATGTGGTGCTAGGAGGTGCAGCATTAATCCAAGGCGGGGAATAAGGTAAGATGGACCTTGCAATTACACTGATAAGTGGCCCAGCATATGTGAGGAACAATAAAGATACAGTGATTTTCTTTTGCAGATTTGAAGAATTAATCAGAACAGCTATAGATTGAGGTCCTTTTAATACAGATGCATGTGAGATACTGCTTTTTCATTAAATAATGACTTTGGTTAGAATTCCCTGAAGAACCTAGAGAGGTGAAGTACCCAAATTCTTTCTGTTTTTCTCCAAAAAAGTTTTTCAAGGGTACCTTGTTTTCAGGTCTATAGTGATCTAGTCTTACTCTTCTCTGAAGGTACTGTATATGTGCACTGGTTCGTCTCAAGCTTTACTGATACCATTTGCTGCTTCTTAGCATGATCTAAGCTTTGGTCCTAAGGGAAGTTGCAGGTTTTGAGGCAGAGGTCTGCACCAACTTTTTTTTCGCACACAGACTAATGAATATGCTTTATGGTTGGACAATCCTTCCTTTAATATTTTCTAGGGGTGATTCTACCAAAGACGTTAAATAATCTACTTAGTTTTGATCGTTCATGTGCCAAACAGCATATTTGCTTTGAAAGATACTATCTAATCATATGCTACAATGCAAACAACTGTATGGTCTCAAGCAGTGAATTCTTCCTTGGCGAAGAGATGCTGAACAAGAAGAGTACCACAGTTTATCAAACGCTTGGCCAATGCACAAGCTGCCAAGGGCCAGAAACTGGCCTAGCTAAGCCTCCGGTCAGTGCTCGGTAGCTGCAGAATTTTGTTTTTTCCATTCACATACTTATAGTGGTGCCAGGACTGTGTGCATGGGCTTTTCTGGAAAATTTCCCCCATTCATATGGCTGAGTGTCAGTAAGCACCTTCTCTTTCTAAATGCCAACAGAATTAAAATTTTCCCCATGGGAGACTTCTGAGACTGTACTCTGTAGCCCTTCTTGAAGTAACTGTATTTATTGACTTCCCAGTGTTGAGTCTTGACTCTTTGGTTTGGTGTAGATCATACAGATGAGCCTCAATTGCTGCTAGCTTGAGGCACGACAGCTTAGCTGCCCTCTGCACTAATTGCAGTATAGGATATTATACATTTAATTTTTTTCTGGGCAAATAGTAAACTTCTCCCCCCTTTTTTTTTTCCTCATTCACAATGCTTCCAAAATGCACGTGCAGCCGTCACGTTTGGCTCCGGCCTCTGCTTTCCATCTAGAATTCAGGCTGATTTCTGCTTTGTTCATGTTAATTTCTGAAAGCGCAATCACCTTCTCACAACATCAGTGTTGCTGTGATGCGTTTAGCTGCCCCCATTTGGAGTTTCTCTTGGTGCTGAATCAAGGAGAAGCCTTTGGTTGCAGCAGCTCCGATGGAGTAAACAGCCCCAGTGTCCCCGAAGGATGTCTGCACAGCAAACCGCACCATAGGAAGCCAGACAGAAGGGCCTGTAGGGAGCTGGGTGCTCCAGCAGCTGTGGGCTGCTGCTTACATCTCTGTGTTTCTCTTCTGCACTCCTGGAGTCGCCGAAAAACTTCAAAGTGGTGCTATAGATAAAAAGTTCCAAGTATTCTCATTTGCAGATGGAAAACTAAGGAACCAGGAAATAAGTTTTCCCATTAGGAAACTGGATTGGAATGTACCGGATCTGGTGTAATTAATAATCCTTGTTTTTAATAATCTATTTCTGTAAATGTTCAATTTCAAATGCTGTTTGAGCTGTAGATGCTATCCCGAGAGCAAGGAGCTTTGCTTAGTTACTAGTTGAGTTTTTGTTTGTTTGTTTGTTTTTTAATTAGCACAAACTTGCTACTTTCAGAATCTGCCTGAGATTCTGGCAGCATCTGGACAGAGAGATGGACTTTATCTTGCAGGATGGCTTCATATTTAGCGGGAGAAGTGTACTGCAGCATGGAAGAGCCTCCAGTTTTGCAGCACCAGATAGTCCTATCTGTTGAAATAATAGTCACTGAGCTGAGAAACACAATGAACCTATTGTGCTCAGAGCAGTATCAGCAGGCAGCTGTACGCTGTGATTTCTTCAGCTCAATTTGTCACTTGTGGAAGTATCTGTCTGCTTCATATACTGCAGTGTGTAATCTTGATACGTTGGCCGTAAAAGGTGGAGGCATTCAGACAGCTGAATCATGCAACGAGTTCTGCTGTGTTAACCCATGTCCTGGCCAGAGTAGTGGTAACCTTGCAGGAATCTCATTTGTCCTTTTACTCATGCAGGTCGGATGTGCTGGTGTGCAGGCAGATGAACAAATTACAGTAAAAGAACTGCTAATTGTCTCACGGAATGAAATTCCATTTTTGGAGGAAATAAGATTGTTTCATTTGCTATATAAGTCTTACTCCAAGTTTACCAACTTCGAGTTTTATCAACCTTTGCTGCATATTCTATTGCCTGATGGCAAGGTTCATTCAGTTTTGGTTAGTTTTCCATGTTTCTGAGAGAAAAACAATAACTAAGCCAACAAGAATACAAACTTTTTCCTTGTCTAAATAATTAAACTATACTGGGAAATTTGTTTTAACTACCATTTGTTGGTAGCTGTTGGTTTGATGTGGGTGCTTTTGTTTGGGGATGGTGGTGATGCGTGTGTGGGATTATTATTTTACTTGCTAGTGCTGATCAAAAAAAACCCACCAAAAAACAACCCACCATCAGAAATGGCCCTTACGCTTTTCTCCCTCAAAGAGGAACACATATTTAAGACAAGCAAGTATCTTTAAGGAGCAGATCACAGTTGGAAGTCCTCTGGGCTGTGGTTTTAACCTGAGGGAGGAGCAAACCAGTTGGTTATTCAAAAAGGTGGCTGAAATGAGGAAGGGAAGTGCAGGGTTTCAGAGGAGGGAAGTCAGTATGATGACAGGACTTTTTTTTTTTTTTCCATCAGAAGTGCCCCTGTGGTGCAAGACCAAGAATGGAGAAAACTCTTGTGGAAGCTGGTGTAGGGAGGTAGGTCGTGGCAGGCCTTCTGATTGAGTGGGTCATAGAGGCAGAGAGGTTTAGGATGGAGAGAGAATTGATGGAAAAAAGAGTAATCGATGGAAGACCAAGGTGAGAACTGAGGACCTTGACTTCTCATGGTCTAGTGGAATGATTTAGGGACTTTGAGAGCAGCAGCTGACATAAGATGCCAGATAAAACCAGGTGATGGTTGAAAAAAGGACTTTTTGACAAAGCTTTCACCAAGGTGTTAAGATCGTTGGAACCTTATGTAAATTAATCATGAAAGTTCATTTGCTTTCCAGAAACCATCTTCCACAAGCTTCCATTCCAACTCCAGGTAACAAAATCCCTTTGTGAACTCTGGGCTTCTGCCACTCTCCTTTCAACTCTCTTCTCAAAACTTTTTGCCTTACAAGGAATCAAGGGATTGAATGTGGCTAGACTACGCTACATATGCCTGCGTGGGACACAATATATTTTGTAAACCCTACCCCCAAAAAAAAAAAATCTATTCTCTTTTAATATCTCTTATTCCTGCTTTCTCTGTCTTCCTTTCTGCTTCATCC
Source organism: Burhinus oedicnemus (assembly GCA_008921705.1). Classification (NCBI taxonomy): domain Eukaryota; kingdom Metazoa; phylum Chordata; class Aves; order Charadriiformes; family Burhinidae; genus Burhinus; species Burhinus oedicnemus. The sequence goes on along the minus strand of VFFE01007200.1, from coordinate 2,042,239 downwards.
TTCTGGAATGCAAAAGGAATTGTGTGTTTTCCCTTGTTTTTGCCCAGTGTGGTAGATCATACTAGAAATAAATAACAGAATAACAGTACTTTTTAAATTGTTGAAAGTATCCAAGCAGTAAGTGATACAGTAAGACATGATATATCAAATGATGAGCATGTTCTGGGCACACTTCTTTCAGCAAATGGAGGTAGGTAATTTGTATTTGATTTTAGATTTTGATCTTAGCAATTAAGGAAGAAATTAATAATGGCAAGTACTTTTGGTGAAAATTATTTTGAAGTAGGCTTTTGAAACAAAGAAAGTCTGTGATCAGATGAACAAGGAAAATTATTTTTTTAAAAAGTCATTTTCAGCAACCTTATGGAGCTGGTAAATAGTGTCTCCTAAGAAGATTGTCTGAGAGACTGAGAAGTGCATGAGAATTAGCAGTTAAGGAGGCACTTTTGAATGTATAATGGAGATTATCTGTCCTGATGCAAAGGACAGATGGGATGTACATTAAGAGGCTGTTATGGCTAGATCAGATACTCCTTTTGCTTTACCGCAGTTTCAGGATTTATATATAAAGTGAGAACAAAGTGGGCAAAATCACAGAATAAATTTCAGTTAGCAGAGGATTTATATGAGAATAAGGAAAGTCTTGTGATGCATGAAAAGTAAGAGGAAAACAATGTGCAAATCCATTAACAACAAGGTACCTACATAACAAAGAATGTGGGGAGGGTTATGGTATGGCTGATCTCATGTGTGTTATATGAAGTGCTTGACAGATAATCAGCTAAATTAATAGAAAAAACCAAACCTAGTAATGGCCAGAGGAGAGAAAAATTGCTAAAAATACAGAGGTAAGGCAGTTATTCAAGTGTAGAGGACCTGATAAAATCTACCAATGAATGCTTTAGGATATAGTTGAAATAATCTTTCTACTATTTGAAATTATCTTTGCGAACTCATAGGTTACAGAGAGACTGCTGATGATGGGAGAAGGAAAGAAATAGCATTTGTGTTTAAAAGCTTGAGGGGGAGAAAGGTCTGTATAATTACAGGTATTTTTATCTAATTGAATTTTGGAAATAAGTTCGTAAGTACTTTGGAAGTAATTAGGCCTGGGTTGTCTAGAGCAAATCATGTCAATGCAATATGCCTTCCTTGTTTGACAGGCCAACTGGATAAGTGGGATAAAGCAGGTGTGGAAGGTATATGTTTTGACTAAACCTTTCATGCTGTTCAAGTAATTTTCATTAAGTAATCTACAGTCTAAATATAATTTCCATAAGGTGTAAGTGCACAGTTGTTTAAAATATGTCTAAAACAGAAGTGGTTCATTCTCAGATGGTGAAGGCATTTCAGTGGGTAAGCTCACATGTTTCTTCCTGGAACCAGGCTGAGATTAATGACAGTAGTCAACAGAGAAAAACCTTAAAAAAAATGTCTGGATGACATGGTGCTGGTGGGGCAGGGTCGAAATTTTTAACAAACTTCAGTTAAGCAACGGGAGTGCAAAGGAGTACACCTGAAAAGAAATCAAAATTACAGCTGCATAAAGAAATTCATGTGTCTAAGCAGTTGTGTGATGCAAATCTCTTGAGTTCTAGTGAATTGCAATGAGTAATAGTCAGCAGTATCATCCTTTTGTAATCAAAACAGATGTAGAACCACGAAATGATTTGGGTTGGAAGAGACCTTAAAGATCATCTAGCTCCAACCCCCCTGCCATGGGCAGGGATGTCTTTCACTTGACTTCACTTTCACTCAAAGCCTCATCCAACCCGACCTTGAACACTTCCAATGATGGGGCATCCACAACTTCTCTGGGCAACCTGTTCCACTGTCTCACCACCCTCATTGTAGAAATTTTCTTCCTTATGTCCAATCTAGATCTACCCTCGTTCAGTTTAAAACCGTTGTCCTACAGGCTGTGGTAAAAAGACTGTCACCATCTTTCTTGTAAGCCTCTTTTAAATACTGAGAGACTGCAATAAGGTCTCCCCGGAGCCTTCTCTTCTCCAGGCTGAACAACCCCAACTCTCTCAGCCTGTCCTCACAGCAGAGGTGCTCCAGTCCTCTGACCATCTTTGTGGCCCTCCTCTGGACCCACTCCAACAGGATCATGTCCTTCTTATGCTGAGGGCCCCAGAGCTGGATGCAGCACTGCAGGTGAGGTCTCACCAGAGCAGAGTAGAGGGGCAGAATCATCTCCCTCGACCTGCTGACCATGCTGCTTTTGATGGTCCAGGATATGATTCCCTGTACGTAATTTCTGGATGTACGGAAGAGAGCGCGTATCACTTACTCTCTCTGTGGTACATTGATGCTGGGCTACCAGGGCTAGTTTTCAGTGTGCTTTAGAGCAGACGTGGACAACTGGAGAGAACGCGGCAAAGCTGCAAGAACGTTAGAAACTGAGCACTAATGGGGATGGCGGCCCTTGCGACGGCACTGTTACTGCTCTTAGGCTCCTCTGTTATAGCTAGGTACTGGGGGGAGGGGGGCGTTATTCTGCTTCTTGAAGTTGTTACAGAGCCTGGCATCGTGGAGAAAAGTCTAGTCCTGCTTGGTGCTTGGGCAGTGGTTTGCAAGAGGCAGGTAGGTACCTTCTGGCTCTTGTCAAGCTGACCGAAAGCTCTCGAATTGTGGATAGCATTGTGGTGTTCTTGAGCGCGTTAATTCTGTTGAGTTTATTATTTTGGATTCTGTGCTAATGTAGCCACTGGTCAGTTTAAGTAAGCTTGCTACTGCAGGTGTGCCGTTTGTCTCTTCAGGCTGGTTAGACCTCTCAGATGCACATTTTTTGTCTATAACCGAGATTTCACGTTGCTCTCTTGTTTACAGATCCTCAGAAGAAAAGTACTGAAGTGTGAAAGGCAGTACCTTTATCTTTAGGAACAGCTGATTATGTTAGAGGAATTTCAGGACTTTGCGACCAGCCAGCTTTCGGCAGGCTACTGCTCGTCCTTGAACCATAATCTGAGAGTCGTGGAACTAAAAAAAATTCTTATTAATCACAAGAGCGGGGAGCAAAGCCAAATGCTGGGCTATAACAGTAATAAGTATGCTGCTTATGTTAGACAGAAGTAAATTATTGCCATACTTAAAGTTTTAGAGGTTTGGGAATTTGATGCATTTTTGTCTGAATTTTTTGAATACATGAATAAAGAGGAAAGATATTTAGATATCCATTTCTTGCTTTTGTAGCAGATACCTAGATTGAAACTGTTGAAAAACTGTAGCAGTTCAAGCTACCTGCCCACAATATTAACTCCCAAAGTAGTGATATTTCATGGGGTAGGGGAGGGAGCTTGGTGTCACTAAGTATTGCTGAATAAAAACATTTTCTTGGCTTACAGTAGCAGTCCTGAAACAGGAGATTACTCAATGCATACTGCATCCTGGAAAACAATATAGAATATTTTTGAATGTCATTGGCTTGGTGTTTGCTAGAATTTCCACTTAAGCTTTAACTATTTCATATAATTTTATAGTTTATATAGTTTTATAGTGAAACAGAAGCAGAAGAGATGGACTTTAACAAAAAGTTTAAAATGTCTTGGATAAGGAGAATTTACTTTGGGAATAAGTAATTGGTATAGATATGGTAAAATGATAATTAATAGGTGTGTATACGTCTGTGTAAAATAAAGTATGTGGTTGATAATAGCTGCAGATTGGTGTATATTGAACTACTCTATTTTGAGACCACTTGTCTACAGGAAGGTACCCTTCCTTTCAACATCTTGATTTATTCTCCCCTAAATGTTTTCCATCAAATTTGTTTGTTTATATGTAGCAAGTCCAGATCTACTGTGTTTGTGATTTAAATACCCCTTAGAAAGAGTCTGTGGACTGCGCTAAGGGACTTGTAGGATGAACTTCTTCACTTTTAGTTGACAGTTTGTCCTTCTTAATGATATGTTAGTATCCCGTACTGAATAAGTAAACAGTTCAATTGAAATTGAAAAGTGTAAATTCTGTTTTTGAGGCTACAACTGACACTGCTTCTGCAGTGCAGTGATTTGCAGCTGGATGCAGGTAGAGTCCGTGCATCAGGCTGAGTGGCCTGGGAGACCCTCTGACATTTGAAGATGAGAACAGGTTGCTTCCCTTTATTTTGACTGACGAGTTCCTCCCAATTTAGTAGTCCCACATCTTCTCGTGACACTTAGAATCTATTTGCACCAAACTTTAGCGCTTTGAAAATCTCATTGACCTCAAGCCAGTCTCCTTGAGTCTACGTGTTTGTCTCCAACTCTGCAGATACTCACATTATGGACTTAAATAATGGCATTCGCAAGGCACGTACCGTTCTTTGACAGGGTGAAACAGTGCCACGGGGCAAGAAACTGGACTCTACGGGATACTAATTATTTTTATATGACCTACTTATTTTTAAAAAATTTGTTCATAAAAAGAACAAAATCCACATTTGGTTACTACTCTGCTTGCTAGTCACTGGGCTCGTTGCCTTCGTACTGATTGCTCTGGACACAAGCTTCTAGGAAGCGCAGCTTCAGTTTTATAATGCCAGTCCAGTATCTTTTTAATATCATGCTGTTACTGATATATTTTTTCACATCAGGAAATGAAAATGATTTTGATGAAGAGCAGTGCTGTTTTTAGCTGTAAGATAGGATTAGTCTACTTTCCAATTCTTGTTTCTAAACAAAATCTGTGCCAACTGGAAATTATCCAGTTGGTTGAAAAATGACATGGGAGCAGTTTGGTCAGGAATATTTGCTTTTTCACCCTGGGGTTTCTTCCATCTGCCTAATAAAACAATTATATCACTGTAAGACTGAAATTCCCTCGTCTGTATCCTGTCTGGTAGCGGACAGTACTAGCGGCTGTTGAGGCAGATAGAAACCATTGCTTCTTTTTCTGCCCTGTATTGGATACAGAGCCTGGGTCTGTCCTCTCAGTAATTCCTTCTTGGGTGCTGGGAAGCTGCTTACCAAGTCCACCCAAAATTGGTCTTCTGGCCTACACAAGCCCAATTTTCTGAAGTATGCTGAATTCTTGATTTCATTAGGTGCCATAACACCATAAAGTTCTAGAGGCTAATTAATCATTGTGGTATATCTTGGAAATTAAAATATGGTGTTGAAATTTTTTTAATTAGGCAGGTAGACCACTGTATGGCATTTCTTTGATATTTCAGCATCTGTGCAGCTTGGGATGCTGGAGTTCTCTAAAGACTGTGACCTCTGATGGGGGAGAAAACAGCCTCTCAAAGTGTAAAAATATTTCAAGCACATTTTTTTTCACTGAAGTTTATTCAAACTGGAAAACATCTTCAGTTTTTTGTAGGACAGTGCTGAAACAGGTGCTACAGTGACAATATAGAAAAAGCATGGAGGGAAGAGTGTATCATTTCTGTTTATGCAGATGCTTTCCATACATTTTCTGCCACGATCTGCAAAATCAAATTCACAGGTAAATTTTTCAGAGGGATAACAGCATTAAGATCAATTATACCCAGCCGATTATAGCTCATCTGAGGCTCCTCTTGAGGGCACCGAATCAGTGAATGTGGGAGAAAGATATACTTGCAGTCTTTTATAGTTGCCTCTTTCAGTGCAATGTATAAACATAATCATTTTAGTCTATGGAATTTCTACCATTTTAAGTTAGGAGGAACAGACTGTTACCTGTAGTTATCATCTTTTTTCTTTTGCCGTGTCTTTCCATTTCTGATAGCGCAACTCCTGTTGTGAGGAAATTCTATATCCTATGTAATAATAAAAAAAGAACTTTTTCTCTTCAAATAAATGCATCAAGCTCAAATGTTTTCTAATAAACCATCAGTGAAGGACTAGAAAGAGCAAAAAAGATTAAAAAGAAAATAGACATAAAGAATTGATGATGAAGATGGATTTTCACTGGCAAACTACAGAAGGAGACATTCATGAATCATAAAAGCCTTTTCTGGAAATAACTTTGCTTAAGAGATTGCAGCAACTCAATGTGTTTTTTCTGGATCTCAATTTAAAAGAGATGTCATAGTTTCTGAACTATGTTTTAAGGTTGTTTGTTTCACCTTATTTTCCTCTTCCATTATCCATTTTTTCCCACTCAGAGCACTTCTCTATTTTAAAGTGAAATTAGGAACTAGAAGAAGTTAATGTATTTTAAGAAAACTATATTGATCTCTGTTGTTCAGCGAGATGCGAAGGAGTTTGCTGTATTAACCAAGCACAAAATGCAGAAAGCTCTGCTGTGGTGTAAGCATCTCTCATGTGACCCTGGACCCTCAAATCCTTACGTAGCCCTTCAGGCAAAATTTGTTTGAACTGTATGTGTCATCCGTTCCATTACAGTGTGTTGCTGTGTCACCAGTGTGCTGCTATTACCATGTCCAGCTCTGGAGCCCCCAGCATAAGAAGGACATGGACCTGTTGGAGCAGGTCCAGAGGAGGGCCATGAAGATGATCAGAGGGTTAGAGCACCTCTGCTATGAGGACAGGCTGAGAGAGTTGAGGCTGTTCAGCCTGGAGAAGAGAAGGCTCCAGGGAGACCTTCTAGCAGCCTTCCAGTATCTGAAAGGGGCCTACAGGAAAGCTGGAGAGGGACTTTCTACAAAGGCATGTAGTGATAGGACAAGGGGTAATGGCTTCAAACTGGAAGAGGGGAGATTTAGATTAGATCTCAGGAAGAAATTTTCCACTCTGAGGGTGGTGAGGCACTAGAACAGGTTGCCCAGGGAAGTTGTGGATGCCCCATCCCTGGAAGTGTTCAAGGCCAGGTTGGATGGGGCTTTGAGCAACCTGGTCTAGTAGGAGGTGTCCTTGCCCATGGCAGGGGTGTTGGAACTAGATGATCTTCAAGGTCCCTTCCAACCTAAGCCATTCTATGATTCTATGATTCTGCTCCATCACCTACACTGAGCTGGATGTAAGAGAGAAAGAACAGGCCAGAATATGTCTGAAATTGATCCTAGAAAAGCATTCCCATATCTCTCTATTTATAAGCAGGAAGTTTCCTCTGTGTACGCCTTTGCTCTTTTCCAGCCCAGTGATGATTTTTTTTCTTAATTTTCTTTTTACCTCTTTCTTACATGTTTGTTTCTGGTAGAAGGTACCTTTATTGAACTTTTTTTGTATACTGTTAGGTATGAAATGTATTCACATGTAGTTTATGTGGGTTTGCTACAGATTCCATTCAGACACTCAACTGGAGATAGCGTTTTATTGTCTGTGATGTGTCTTTATCGTACAAAGAGACTCCAGTGTTAAAGGCCGTACCTTCTAGGAGCTGATCGAATGTATACAGACAACAGACCTGCTTGAGTAATTTGCAAATGAAGCGTAAGACCTCGAATGACAGATGGTTGAGACAGACTGGCAAGAATAAGAAACAGTCAAATAGTACAACCAGAGGGTGAGACAGTGGTCACAGGGATGCACAATCTGCCCACTAATTGTGGGCTACCATGGCAGGGAGAAAGCCAAGAGAGGATAGTAAGAGGCTCTTTGTTTTATGTTTTAGTGCAGAGGTGCAAAGTAAGACTAATGCCTTGAGTGAAAGCTGACTTCTACATTTTTGTCTCCGGATAGACTGCTTTCCTTTGTATTTGAAGCTACATTTCAGCAGAGAGATTTTTACTAAACTTCTGAGGATGCATATTGGTGGCTCAATACACGTTTTTTCGAAGGTTAAATAACATTTATGGAGGAGCATGAGATTAGAATCTCTTCTGCTGTATTACTTGGTTTTTTTAGTCGTCAGTTTTAAAATTGTCAGTGTCCTTTCTAAAACCAGACAAGTTGAAACTGTATTTTTAGTCATGTTAGTGCAGCTTGCAGTTGTTGGGGGAGAGGGAAAGGAAAAAGCATTCTCCGTGACTGTGATGAGAAACAGTTGAACTGCTATAAATGCTGATCACTGTAGGCAAAATAGTAAATCAGGACTGGGCAAGGCAAGCGTTTTATTTGTTTAAACTGTCCCATGGCTTTTTCTTGTTTATTTTTCTAGTTTAACTGGGTTGACAGAGACAGGGAATGAACAGTATGTATTTTATGTTTTTTTTACAACATTACAGCTCCAAGAATATAAATAAAACAAAGTCTCTCAGCTCTTAGTCTTCTCTTTATTATATTTCATTCTTGCGTTTAGCATTCTGTTCAGTGAGGTCCTGATTCTGTGTCACTGACAGCAACAGAGGTGTCCCCTGACACTCCAGCAGGCTCAGTAACAGATTTTTAAGAGGCTGAGCTTTCTAGATACTCTGACTGGGTTTTTGTATGCTTGTAGAGAGAGGTAAGATGCTTCTGAATGAATTTCAGAAACACTGGTTCTACTCCCGTGGTTGCCCGAAAGTGGGCACTGTGACTATAAGTGAGTCTGTCTTTGCCTCGGTGTCACCAGACGGGAGAGTGGTATACCTCAGAACGTTGAGGAGATGAAACCTAAGTTCTCAAGGATCAATGAAAAATAGTGTAATAGGAAGATGGATATTAACGTAGCTTTTCTTACAGTTCCTAAGTTTATACAGTTAGTATGAATATTTTTCACACAGTTTCTCGTAATGCATAACCTTAATCCTAGTTTCTTGCACAAGTTTGACTACCAGTCCCTTATTTATTGTCCCTAGCACTTTAATTTTTTTTTTTTTTAAATTGTTTGTTCATTTGTTTGGCTTTTCCAGGAGTGAAAGCTAACTGTTCTTATGAGAGATACTGGCTTGCATCTACATTAGCATTTTTAGTCTGAGGTGGGGATTCTCAGGAGGCAACTTTCCTCTTGATCTTCATTAACTGTGCTTTTTGTTCACATCGCAGAGCAGTTCATGAACTGGATACCTTTCAGATGAAATTAATACAGAAGATGCACTCCAGTCGTGTGCTTAATATGCTCCAACAGCTAATGGGCATTCAGTCCATGGCACCTGATCAGAAAGTCCTCAGCACCAACTGTTTCGTTGTAGAGATCTGCTCCTATTGGAGCGCCGTTATCGATATAAGCATAGCAGCTACTGGTAAAAACTAATTAAGGTTGTTTCTCTTCCTTAGCTTTGTTTGCTAAATTAAGATAATAGGAACTTTAGCAATTATTGAAACAGGCTAAACGTATAGACAGCAATTTGTTCCTTGTGCTATCAATTAATTGTTGGGCTTAAATGTTTGCAGCAATAAGACAAAATCGATAGCCGGTATTGTACTATGTACCTTCTTAAATCCAATGCAGACGAGCTCCTTGGAATTCACTACATATATTATCTACTCATCTATTGTTTGAATTCTTAAAATCAAACAAACAAAAAAAGGCTTTTCTTCAGGAAAGTCTGAATCTTCATGTCTTTGTTATTAGCATTACTTTTATCATTCTAAAGTCAAATATAAGGCTGCTATTTGGAAAACAGAAGTTGCATTAAATCCTCCACAAACCTGCTCTTGCTCTTTTTCACTGCCAAATAAGATGCAGAAGCAAAAAAAAAAAAAATTGAGTGGTGCACAAAATGGTAGCCAGCACAGGAATCAAAAGTAGCTTCTCAAAGAACAAAGAATGATGTCTGTACAGAACACTCCCTAGCGCTGGGGGTGAAACTAATAGACCGAGCCATATAAATGTGCACTTGGCCAGCCGGTTTGAAAGAGTGCTTCCAGCGTTTCAGGGAGCTAATATGGCATCTGGAACTGGAGCACTTCAAATATGGAGTGCTTAGAAAATTGGTTGCTGGTGATACAGTAAAATAGCAGTGCTCATATAAAGAAGAAATGTAAAGTGTGGATTTTTCTTTTAGCTCAATCGTTGGGTGTGAAATTGAATTGCGAAGTCTCCAAACTATATTAAATCACCCCCTTGGCATTGCCACAGGAACAGTTTATTTCATCTTGAAGGAGCCTTTGGTTTCCAGCTCAGTGAAGCTAAGCAGGAGGAATGTGCGTCACATTGAGGTAAACAGGGATGTGAGCTGGTTAAAAACAGAAAAGGCAACGCAGCAAAATTCTGCGCCCCTGACATTTGTCAGCCTCTTCTGAAATGTGAATGTGGTTTTCATTAAGCTTCGGGGCAGATACTATCTCTGTACCTTTTGTTGTGCTGATGAGTTGGACGCTGAACGTAAATTTATTTCGTTCGGCTGATTTTTCAAGAGGCAGGTCTGTCTGTTTTTGTGCACCAGGTTTGCAGTGCTATTGCAGTGCTGTCACGCCTTGGTGGACTGTCACAGGAGGACTGGTAGAGAGGGATGGCTCTTACTGCCTCAGTCCCAGTGTGAAACGGGACTACCAAGCTTCTTCCAGTTGCCTGCCTATTTTTGTCATCACAAGTTTTTGTGAGATGGTGAATAACAGATGTCTATACTACATTGTGCAATGCCTCTTACGCTTTCTCAAAGTCTCTCTCTAGAGCATCTGTAAGCAGTAAGCCTTATATCAAATATTTATGGTGGCAGAATGATTTTGGCACATAATGAAGGCAAAACCCTGGATGCAGCCTTCAGGATCTACAAGATCTATGGAGATGCCTCCAAAACCAGCCTACTGGGTAAGAGTAACACGGCAGCATCTGTGAGCCGTGGACCAGGGCTGTGTGTAGACGTGTTTTGTGACCAATGTGTTTCTGTTTAGGGTTGGTTCACTGCAAAGGTCACTTAGCATCACGTCTGGAATACAAAATGTGTATTCTTTCTGACTGAGCAGTAAGACTTAAGGGTATTAGGAACCCCTTTAACATTAATAGGATTGCAGTAATGCAAACAAATTGGTCTTGATTTAACTGAAGAGAGCAAGATTTAATTTTTTTTTTTTTATCTGCCCCTCTCAAAGTCCAACCTTACAATTTGTTATTTGTTGTTTCTTATTATTTGTACTGTTTTATTTAATCTTTGGCTCACAGTTTGTCTGACCTCCACCCCTTAAAAACAACAGAAAGCTAAACACAGAACAAGCTGCATGAACTGGAGTAGCAAACATAGGTTGATTTGTTGATGTACTGCAACAATTGTGCAATTTAGAAAGAGTCCAAATTAGTGCTGTGTTTAATATAAATAAATAAACCCAAGCTTTTTTCACTGCTGTCTGAATGCTCAAATCTAAATGCAGTTTTCTATTCAGGAAGAGACAAGCAGAACTTTGCACTGAGTTTCAAGGTGAGAAACACACTTTTAGACAGTACCGTAACCTGGCGGTCATTGCAGAGTACTTTGTAATTCTGGGTTACCTCGTGAGCCAGTCTTCCCTGGTTTTTTATGTTCTTTCAAAATTTCACATTTTTCTACACATGTAGAAATGCTGCCATGTTAAAAGGTACCCTGATGAATGACACGTGGAAGGACACATTTTTCTATTGCATTTTTTCATTGCTGTTTCCATCTACAGGATTGTATGAGAGATTCTGTTTAATAACAGAAGAAACTTTCTGCAAGACCCAAATTCAGACAGTAGTATTCAGTCTGAATGTTTTATTGAAATAATATTCCATTCCATTGGTAAGGAGGGAGTAGGAAGACCTCACCTCACACTCTTGACTACAACTACCTTTGGTGAAAAGTAAAATAAAAAGCTATGACCTGGAGACCCGTGCCTTAAGGTGATCTCTGAATGGTCAGTTAGTATTTCATTCTCCTGCCATTTTATAAAGGCATGAGGACAAGATCATGGGAGCTCTTTATTGATCATCATCATCAAAATTGGTTTAAAATATTTCCTCTCTTTTCAGCACTCCTGGAATTTTAACTGAGAATCAATCGTGCTTTTTCATACAGGCTTTCAAATTTTCCTGGCAAATGTTTCTATTTTAGAGCCAGAGAATAGTTGATTAGGCTGTTGTTTACACTGGCTACTTGCAGGAGTTCTTGCCATGTTCTGATTTGACTAATTTGTAGAAATGAGCCCCCTCGCCTTTTTTTGGGTTGTTGGTTGTTTTGGTTTTTTTTGACTTTCAGAACTACAGAAATGCATACTGCTGTTCCGTTATCTCTCCTTCCTATCCTTTTCATGAAAGTAATGAACCTTTTTGCTACATCTGGGCCAGTGGCACTTTCAAGATTTACTGGTCTAATGCTAAATAACCTCCTCAATTCAAGCTTAAATCTTTTAATGGACAGTCTTTGTTTCATATCAACACTGATGGTTATTTTAATTCAGATAATCCCTTTCCCTTCACATCATTTACTGATTTCCTTATACTTAAATGTAGCAGGAAACACCTTAGTCTCTGTTTTCCAAGGCGAGATCATCTACCTTTACCTCCCACGATAGGCTCACCGCTTCTCTCATCATCCTTGCGGTCCTCTTCTGTTGCTCTTCCAACTTGCTTCTATCTTCCTTAACCCTGGATGAGAAGAGCCATACGCAATATCCAGACTAGGTCATTACAATGCCCTTCATGTGGCACTGACACATCCCAATCGCGAAATTACTTCCAGCTGACATTTTCTAGGTTCATGTATTTTGTTTTGTTTTTTTTTTAAATGTGTGCCACTTTAGTGACTCATTTATCCCTCTAGAATTAACCATCATACCCATCCTCATTGCTATAAACTGGGAATTAATCTGTTGGTAGAATGTTTTTGTTACTAGACTCTTGGGTGCACGGCCTCCGTACGTACTACCCCATTCCATCTCCTCTTGTGCTGCGTAAGAGATCTGCAGTGTCGCAACCAGCGTGGCTATGTGGGAACAGAAAATGCTGGCCTCTGAGACTTAAGTGTATTTCTTACATGAAAGTTTATATCAGGTACAGAACTCATTTCAGGAAAAACATATTTCATAATTTTAAGCTATGTCTCAGTTTCCCTGTTATATACAATTAGTTACTTGGATTCTCTTATATAAACAAGCAGGAAAAACTGAAATGGGAAAAATGCTTGCTTTATTTGCTTACAAAACTCTAGGAAAAAGAATTAGACTAAAGTTTTAAATCACAGCCATCTCCTAAATCAAATGTGTAACAAGGGTGATAATAAGCATAAACACACTGAATAATAAAATGTTAATTTGGGTTCTGAGTTCTAGGGCTGTAATCCAAAGCTCACTGATGTCTGTGGAAAGACTTCCATTGATTTGAATTAGGCCTTGGCTTTTGTCCTGAATGAACACAATACCAGTGGAACTATTCATGAGAGAAATGTTTGGAAATAAATCACAGGAACACAGAACTGGAAGGAACTTGCTGTGTTGGAACCCAATTCACTTGCTAATTCAGGCAGTCATGTTCTACAATGCTTGTTGTAGCGACACTTTGTCCTAGTCCCTTGCATGAACTAACCAAATTCAATCTTAAAAAAACCAATCTTTTGCCATTGCTGCTGTAATTGGAAGGTTGTTTCTGGATCATTACTCTGATGTTTGAAATCTTCTTTAACTTCTAGACTAAACCTATTTATGCCAATTGTTTCCACTTGTTTTATGCCAACATAGTCTTCTAGTTTTTACTCTATACAGTGCTGGTAATTGTCCCATTGTTCTGATGATTGTCCCATCTCCTCTCAGGCTTTGCTTTGTTTTGCTAAATACGCCAAACATTTTCATTTCTTATTCAGTAAGTTGTTCTTTCCCTGTAGCCTTTATCTGAATTTACTCCCATTTAGCTTAATCTATCTGGGGTACAGGCAACAAAACCTGCATTTTTAATGAGGTGTAATAGTGCTCTATATGATGTTGTTAATATTTTCCTTGCTTTACTGGAAATACTTTTCTGGATACATCCAGTATCTTGTTTGCCTCCTTATGGCTGCATTTCACTGATCACTTTTTATTGTGTGCCTTACAGGATCTCGGTTCCCAGGTGAGCTCCCATTTAGCAGTAGAAGGTTTTTAGTCCAGGAGCGCATAGCTGTACCCTTGTACGCTGAGGTTTGTCAGCTGGTGTCTGTTACTCCAGTGCTCGTTTCTTCCTTGGATTGTGCTCTGTTTGTCCTCTGCATTGGCTGTCTTAAATGATAACAATCAAGCTTGAGTAATCAGCAGCCTTAATTAGTATGTTCCTACTTTGTGCTGATTTTGTTAATTAAAAAAAAAAAAAAAAAGAAGGCTAGAAACCGCTAGAGGTGGTGAATGATGGGTGATGGGAGCTGATGTAAGGTGACAGGAAATAACTGGAGAAAGGTGCCCAGTTGGGCAAAGGAAGAGCGAGATGAAGTGAGGGCACGGAGCCCACGATGGAGAAGTGAGAACTTCTGCAGTATTGGTCAAATGAAGGCTACTCACATTTGCCAGAGCATTAATTGAGTCTCACAGAGACATACTTGGGGTGGATGAAGACGTGCCAAAATCCCAGAAATAAACGCATCACTCGTGACTTTCTGCATTTTGACTTTTTAAGAGTAGCAACACTGCTGCTTAACTTCAGACGTTCCTTTATTTTTTTTTTCCAAGAGTTTTCAAAATATTCTGAAAGTTTAGAGACTTATTTTCTTAAAGCATCTTAGAAATACTGAATCCTAAAAGTGCTTTATAAGTCCTGAATTGAGAGGATTATGAGTCCTGAATAATTTATCCACAAAACTTTAAAGGGAGAGAATTTGCTTAGGTCTTTAAAATGTATATGATATATTTTCTTATAGATTGGAAAGGCTCTGAAAGACTTTTATCTAGATAAGTACATTCAGCAGATATTAGAAGTCACAGGCAATAGCAATTAAGACATAAGGCGTTTCCTGGGAATTAATACCAAGCTGGGAGGAGTTGGGATGGCTCAAGATACAGCTGAGGGCCATTAACTGCAGTTGATGATTAATGACCTCTGCTGAGGTCGTTATTATTATCAGCTGAAAATGTAGAAAAATTCACATGTATGGATCTTTTTAATGGGAGATGCAGTTTCAGTTGGTGCAGTAGATGTGTCCCCACTGTGGACAGACTGCCCTGTATTAATATCAAATAGAGGGCTTCGTTTCCCTCCTCCCCATGGCATTTTTAGGAGTGTTAATCAAAGCTGGATCTCTAAAGCTGCGCCAGTATCAAATTGAAAAGTAAGCAGAATAAAGTCCATAGCGCTTTAATGTTCTCCCAGTATTACATTTGGCGTCCAGAACTTAATCAGCTTTATTTAGAGATAGTCCCATCTGTCCTTTTCGGTGTCTAATGAGACTGCATCTCAGTACTGGCCAGAAATATGCCCAGAACATCCCTTGTGCTCGCTGTTCTTGGACCCACGTTTGAAATCTCGTCCTCCTTTCTTTTGCATTGTGCTCCTAACCAAGATGTAGGTTCTGGGTTGTCATATATGCTGTGTACAAGGGGGCAGGCACACAGGGCTGGCCGACGCAAGAAAATACTGCTGTGTCGATACAGGGGGAATCTGTTTCCTAATAAATTGTCCAGTCATAACAGATACTTACTTCCCAGGCAACTCTGTGCATCCTTTCTTCCACAGTTGCTGAAATTTTATTTCTTTTTAATACGACGAATGATTTCACTGTTGACTTGTAGGGAAACTGAGAGGTACTACAGGGCACTAGGAAATATTCACCATGCTGCTTATTTTTAGCTTATGTGACTTCTGTTTTAATACCTTGATCATCTCATCTATAAATGTATGTGTATCTATGTATATAAATACCTTGATATGTCATATGTATATATTTAAGTTTGTTTACTTCAAGGTGCTTTTTTAAAAAAATACTGATGAACTCTGAAATAGGTAATAGAGGTAACGTAAGGACATCAGCTTTAATTAGTCACTATTACCTTTTATTTAGATTATACATAGTACTGCATATTTCTGAACGCTGCGAAAGTCCTACTTTATGCATACGCTGGTCCCCTGTCCCTTTCTCTCCCTTCCCCCAGCCCTCTTCCCCTGGTCATTGTGAAGGTTGTAGCATCAAAATTCCAAGCAGGACAGGACTGAGATGACTGCTGGTTTTGGCTGACCTTTATACAAATGTCACTGGATGTAGACTTCTGCTCAGGAAAATGGATTTTTGCAAAATTGTAAGCAAAGCAGTTAAAAAACATAACTTAGGTGTGAAATGTTGACAATTTGAACGTTAGGTGGTACGACTAGACCCGCTTGTACAAACCTATCAACTTCAGGCAGCTTGCGGGATTGCTGCGTGCCTTTATTCACCCGCAACCAAACCACGGAGCTCTCTCCTCTCTTTTTATTTTTCTTTCTTTTTTTTTTTTTTTATTCCTCTGAAGTATCTCCTGTGGTGAGAGGAAGAGGTGAGTGAGGTCAGGCGAAATGAAATAAAAATCATGAAAGCTTAATAGACCACAGGGAGGTTCCTTTGAAAGGGTGCCAGAGATGGAATATCAGTTATGGGGAAGAAGACCACAGACTTGGCAGTGAATGAAAGGAGATCTGGTACATGCGCGTTACTGTTTCATACTCCTTGCCACAAAACTGGTCTGTTTTCCTAGTTAACTCTTTAACAAATGTATCATGTCGAGAGTAGGCGCTCCCACAGTGCTACTAGTGCTCCCTTATGCAGCTTCACGGTACTTCAGGATATATTTTTCTAAGTTCTGGATTCTTTGTCTTGCTTGTAAGGTCAACAGATGAGAACTGAAGTATTGATGGGATTACATAAATTGCATTTTCAGTTTCATCTTCTGCAGCCTCCACCAGTTAGCCACTCTAAGGGATAAGAAATTGTTTTCTTGGATGAGAAGAAGAGAAGTTAAATTTTAAAACATGTAAAAACATGTTGACTTGCACATATATCAAAGAAAATGTCGGGTTATTGTAATTATACAAACACCTGACACAATAGCCCTCAGTGTATGAAATGGTGTGGCCAGTCATCTCAAACACTGTTTTTTAAGGATAAAGAACTCTTCAAAGAAGGGGCTTTACTCTGGTTGAGTCTCCATCTTCTAAGACTTCAAGTCTTGGTTGCAGTAGTAAAAATGCTAGGACTTCATGTGAGACTCACTGGATGGCCGTCTAAAATCTGAGTAAACACAAAGGCTAGACTAAATGACAACTGCTCCTTTTTAGTTGTTATAAATCTATGTTTGTGTGAATGAAAACACCTATGCAAGTGTGTCAGAATTGATTTAAGGACTTTGGTTTTATTTGATGATGTGGAACTAGTCCTCTGTGTGCACATAGTTTACAGAGAAATTGCAGAGACAGTCTGATCCTCCAGGGCTGCTAACATACCTTGAATTTCTGTTGCTCTAGGTCCGTAGATGTATATTTCAGACCCTTCTTTTACAATGTTAAAATATCAGTATTTGTGTCATGTGCTTCTGAACATGGAGTTCTACAGCTAAACATTTTTAAACCTGAAATTTGTCTTTGGGACAGGTCACTGTTTTCATTTACCTAATTTTTTTCCCTGCTGCTACAAGAACTCTCAAGGAATGCGCGTACATCTGTGCTAAGTATTTAAATGACAAAACATCCAGAAAAATGTAACTTGCAATACAAAATGACCCTGCAGTGTTAATGTGAATGTAATCCTCAGTTACAGTGGGCCTGACTTTGCCTGCTGACTCCATTGTAATTCAGCACAATGTTTGCTTTTGTATAGCTGAGACCATAGTTGTCTGGTATTTTCAGTCATATGCCCTTTTCAAGCTTCATTTCGTAAGTCATTATCGCAATTCTGCTCAACTTTTACGAGAAGTTCAATAGCTGCTGGGTTCTCAATTTAAAGTCTCCTTCCCCTAAACATTTTGCAGAGTTCAGCACTTCCAGACCAGTGCTTTTCCTTGGTGTCTTTTCATGGAGCCTTTATCAGTCTATGGACACCCACCCCCAAAGGCCACAGGGTGAAACCTCCTGGTTAAACAGGTGTCGTCAAGTTTCAGATTATCCTTTGACACAGACAGAGCACAAAGTTAATCTTCAGCATTATTTCTTTTTCATTTGCAGGAAAAATTTGAAGGCTTGTTCCGTGCCTATGATGACTGCGTGACATTCCAGCTGTTTAAAAGCTTCAGGCGTGTGCGAATAAATTTTAGTAGTCCCAAATCAGCTGCTCGTGCCAGAATAGAGCTGCATGAAACACAGTTCAGAGGGAAGAAGTTAAAGTTGTATTTTGCACAGGTAATGAAATCTGGAATCTAATTCTATGTTAGTGCATAGCTTTTATAAAAGTACTGCGCAGTAACACTGAATAAAAGTAATAAAGGTTTCTCCCATGCCCAGTCTCTCTGCTAAAAAGATTACTTAAACATCCTCGTGTTGCCTGAGCTGTACCTGCCCACTGGGTCTGCAGTAAATTTAAATGACCACTTAATGCAACACAGTTACATAGCTTAGAACTGATTTACAACACTGGGTATTTTCGGTAGCTAAGTCTCTAAACTAACCATAAAAAACCCAGTAATGTAAAATATTTTAAATTCATAAAAAACATAGGGCTGAATTACTTATTTGACTGCAATCCTGAGCCACAGCCAGTCTTCCTCCTGTCTTTTTTCTTTTTTTTCCTTACTGAATACATGTGTGAATTTTCTAAAAGGAATTTATTAACTTCAAGTAAAAGGGAGAAGGTAAGGGGAGAAGAATAGCCCCAGCCTGGGGGGCATAGGTGATTACATCCATCTGTTAGAAGTGTCAGATAGGGGTTCAATTCTTGTTGGCCAAGGGAGAGAGAACCCAGATCTCCCACAGCCTGGGTGAGCGCTACGCCCCAGCCAGGACATAGAAAGGTGAGGGAGGTTGAGAACCTGACCAACACCTCGTCTGAATGTATTTTAATAAGTTGCTGTGGCCACTGTGGCTTATGGGATACTCAGTAGTGCTTATGAGCAATGTAAGTGTGCTTTGAGCTGCCAAACTGGTCCTTCAGAGGTTTTAGGTTAAGGGCAGGCTCATTTGAAAGGTATCAAACAAGCCTAAGAGGCAATCAAATTTTGAGCCTGGTCAGAATAGGAGCTGTTTTGAGCCTAGGCAGAAGCAGAACCTCAGGAGGATGTGAAAAAAACAGTATGTTTAACGGGTTAAATGAGTTCAGAAGATCTTACAGTCGGGTTTAAGTGTTGAAAAGCTACCTTAATCCCATTTTATGTGCCTTAATCTCCTAGATCTGGCTCCGAATTTTTTCTGAAAGGTTTCAAAACCTGCTCTTAGGCAGATCTGAGAATCATTTCACACTAACTGCACAATCATAGCTGAAAACTTGGGATAACACAAGAAAAAGAAAAACGTGCATAATAGCGATTAGTGTCCATATCTAAGCTGATTTCCTGCAAAGCCATTTAGGTATCTGCACTATGCTCTCCAGTACCTGCAGCCTTAAGAGTTTATAAGTTGTGTCCAGTGTCTGGAACAGGGTGTATTTATGTGGCCCTGACCCAGACTGAATAAGCACTTCCAGAACTAGAACTTCTGGGGAACGTGGAGTTGAGAGACCCAGACTGGCTCTTTGCAAAACCCATTCCAGTATAGCAGGGTGCTGTCTCAGGCTTGCTGTCGTGCAAATGCAGTTTATTGCTTCTGGGCCTGAGCTGGTTGTAAACTTGCTGATGTATGGCTGTAGCATAATTCATTTATGTTGAGGCTTCTTTAATATACCAGAGAAAAAGCAGGAATTAAATAGCTAATTTAAGATGGAAATAAAATGAGAACATTTAGTTGCAAATGACTAAGGAACATGATAGATTCTTTTATCACTTCAGCTAAAGAAATCAAATATTCAGAAACCTTTCTGAAGTTACTGATAAGGCCTTGCTGCAGGAGTTACTGGCTTCTTGTCTAATGTCTGGTTTTATTTAGGAGTTTAGGCCAGTAGATCACAACAATATCTTTTCAGCCTCAAAAATCTCTGAACTAGCAGCTGTGGATACCAAAGCTTTGCATTTATCCTCGGAGAACATACAGAGTAGGCACAAACATTGTAGCTTTAACAGCCCCCCCAGTGTATTTACTGTAGAGGAGCTGTCTGTAAGGTTGAGACGAATTTCATCTCCAGGCCTCCTCTGCTGAGACTGATGCTGAAACCCTGCCTAAGTGGCATTTGGTATTAGAACTGTATGATTTGAGTAATCATTCCATTTACCCATCCTATACTAACTAATGTATTTGTTATGCTTTAAAGATTCAGACCTCTGAGACAGATGGAGACAAGCTCCATTTGGCGCCACCACAGCCTGCAAAACAGTTTCTCATCTCGCCTCCAGCCTCCCCACCTGTAGGGTGGCAACCAATAGATGATGCAACACCTGTCATCAACTATGACCTCCTTTATGCAGTTTCTAAGCTAGGACCAGGTAAGCTTGTGGTCCCTGTGTGAAAATGTGTCAGAAAAAGCAGACGAGAAATAGCAGCATAGATAACAACTTTAGAGGAAGTTGGTGTAAAGCCTGTAAGTTGCATTAAAGCTTCGGATTTAAGTTGATGCATGTCAACTGGCTCTTTGCTTAAGAATGAGTTTCACCGTGTGTATGTACAGAATTATGTCTCATCTGCAGCTCGCGAGTGCTGTCTGATGGAATAGCAGATCAAAGCTTGTTTACACAATTTCCTGTGCTTAGATGAGACAACTGATGGTTTACGTGGGGACTGGGCAAATGCTTGTCCGTGAACTTGACAAGTTTTTGCTTTAAATCGCATCTGCTCTGTACTGCATTCCAAGATGCGGAATACCTCATCAAATGTTCAGGCATCACTGCATCTCCACCAGAGTGGAGAACCTCTCACGTTAACGAGTTTGTTGAGACAGAACTACCATTCCCCAATCCTGGCAGGATTGCTCTGTTGGGACTGCCCATTTTTGTGGAAAACTATGCAGAAGGAATGGGATAAGTTGTAGCCTCTGTTAACATAGGATAGATGTCAGTGGATAATGCAGATAGACTTTCTTCTGTCTTCCCATCTTCAGCTGATGCCAGGAATTGAAGTTAGCTGGGATTAGCTGTTAGAGCATCCTCTTTTAAAATTGTCAAAATGGAAAAGGTTCCAGTTCCGGGTCTAAGCAGTATCATTTAGAAATTAGTCTTAATTTACATTTGTAAATCATAAGAAAAATTAGCTTGTTAAATTATTTTTATATTGAAATAAAACACTTAAGATCCAGTCTAATAACAATTGGGGGGTGAGCTCATGCAAATTTATCAGAGTTTGTTTTTGAAATTCTTGTGGGATGAGAGAATTGTTTTCTCCCCAGCTGTACTGAAGATGCTGCTTTTAGTTCTGAGACGAGCTTCCAACTGCAGACATTTTATCACTGGGGCTTTTGTGTAACTGCACCAGAGTAACCCAGAGCTGAAGTGCGTGGGGTGCAGGAAGAGATGTTTCGTGATTCGCAAGGTTTGCAGGATCATCTTACATCGTTTTCACATGGGAACTTTCACAGGGGGGAAATATATATCAGGCGAACATCAGAGATTCCTGTGTTCTATTCCCCTTCAGCAGGAAAGCCCATAGAAAAGGGCTGCCAGGTGTAACACTTCGTACTGTGTTGCATATTATTATTTCCAGAATTGACGCTTTGCTTCTAAACTGCTGAATAAAAGAAAAACACAAAACTCCTTTTTTTTTTTTCCTTTGATGCACCAGTGTTATAAATGGAAACATGTAAACGAATTCCCTAGCTAGCTGGGTAATAAATCAATTCCTGTTCTAGAGCAGTGGAATGTGAAATATCACTCATTGTCCCACACTCTGGGACAGCTTTGCGTGAAGGTCATATTCACCCGTATTTAAGGAGCCTGCAGGGAGCAATATGAAAAGTCATTGTGTGCTCTCTTCTTTCTATTTTTAGCCCTTGTTAGAGAGATCAATTTTAGTTAACTGCAGCGGCGGTTCTAAAATAGCGTTGCAGTTCTCAGTTGTGCATTTACTATGTTTAGAATTTCATTGAAAAACAAATCCCACCAAAACTGATTTCTCAGTATCACACCAGTAAAACATGCTGCTGTACATCAAATAACACTGTTAGCCTCAGCTAAGTTAGATTGTTTTCATTCAAAAAACAATAAAAAAATGTAACTATCAAAAAATACTCACTGACACAGTTGTTTACAGAACACTGAATGTTAGAGCCTGACTTCTATGTCATTAACTTGTGAGCAATCTTTGCTACATTAAATACACTGATTTGGGAAGATTAGTATCTGAGGACCAGGAAAACTCATTTGAGAATATACATAGTGAATAGTTTCTTTGAATGTCCTCAGTATGAGTTTCACTAACCTGCTTCGCTGGGAATGTGGGATATACCACTTAGACACAAACCCACGCTACTTTCCCACTCCACGAAGTCCTCTCCTTGCACAGTACGCTGCCGTAATCATCATAGCCGCAAAATTAGAGACTAAAACTGTCCCTAGGAGCAAAGGCTGGGAGATTCGCTCCAGAGCAAAATGAACAGGCCAGAAGCTAGTTAACAGATTTGCTGTGTGTTGTCTTTTTCCAAGCTCAGTTTTGGGACAGGGTTTTTTTGGTTTTTTGGGGTTTTTTTTCAGCCTTGTGGCTGCAGCAATGACTGTCTGGCATCTCAGAGGTCTAACGGGAAAGATTTATTTTTGCAGTGCACAAAAGGAAGCTGACTCTTGGTCCTTTGACATTAAATTGAGATCGGTGAGGGTGCATTTACTTCTTTGAGAAGACCATAGCATATTTAATTAAGCTTCTGGTTGATTGATGTATATTCTCTCTTTCTGCAGATGCAGAAATGGAGCTTTAAACAAGGCATGAACAGAATGCGTAGACCAGTCAGAGCCAGGAACTGTGACTGTGCCTGGTTCTGACCACCACCCTATGATTTTTTCAATATATTGCAGAAAAGGAAGTATGATCGTTAATCTCTCTGATGAAAAACACTTCCACTGTCAAGAGAACCTCCAGTAGTTTAAAATACTGATGAAGATACAAAGGCATTGCACTGAACTAGGTGGCAGTTTGGCTGTTTGCCTCTCAGGCCCAGGTTGTGTCTCTGCCTGGCCTGACTTGGACCTTACCTTCCTACAGGAGCGCTTGCAACCTACCAAGCTGTTGTCTAGTCTAGGCCCTCATGTCTTTTCCATAACATTTTATAAGGTCTTAGTTTCATCCCACTGAGCAATACAGGAAATAATTTTATATGAGAAATGTTTGTAAGGGGGAAGGGGGGAATCTCCACGTCTAGTTTACGCGTATACAGCAGAGCTGCTCCCCTCAAAGAAAAGGCAGCTATGTTTGCTCTGCCATTTATTAGTGCAGCAGTTTACAAACCATCACCATCTTCTGGGCACTACAGTAAGTCCTTATTTACTGGAAAGCAGTCCTACCCTCTCCCTATCTACCCCCCAACCTGCATATTTCTTCCCTCCTTCCCCCATTGCCTCGTTCAAACCTGTTACCCCCGTTTCTTCTCAACAGACTGCCCTGTCCTCCCTCACTTTCCGACTCTGCACTCTTCAGAGTGCCTTTTCCCAGGATCCCGGGTGCCGCCCTGGCCTTCCCTTGCCAATCTCAGCCCCTGCCTGCTGCCCACACGGCAGTTGCCCAGACAAATTGCCTTTCTCCCATGGCTTTGATTCACGGATCATGGCTCCCCTGATGAGAGCTGCACTATACAATAACACTCAATACAGGTCAGGATCCTGAGTACTTAACTGCTCCGTGTGGTCTCCAGTGCAGTTTTGCCCTCTGTCGGCTAGCACTCGCCTCCACAATTTCAGGCACTATTTGAAAACCAGTGCAGACTGGGCACCATCTCTAGTAGCCCATATAGACAAGTTTGCGCCAATTCCATTTCTCTCCACGTTTCTCAGTCCTTCATCAGCATTCCAGCAGGCTTTGCACCTCCTAAATGCCCTCCAGCTACACTCCAAGTCATGTAAAATACATTTTTCACATTATGAAAGCACCATTCTGAAGTGCGACGCGTGATGGCTCTTAGGTCCACAGTGGTACCTCCTGGGACACAAAGGAGACCCTGCGGCAGTCTGTGCCGCTTGGCTGCTGGGTCTGCAAATGATTAGCGGTCAGAGGAGAGGTTGGGTCAGGGTTTCGTTTTTGTCTCTGAGCAATTAAGATGTAGCTGTTCCTGCCATGCTCTGGCTGGGCTTCTTGAGGAGGATGCGTAGCTCCTGCCCCTGCTCCGCCCTGCGTTTGGCTCGCCCTTGCACAGGGAAGGGGAAAAGGGGGAAGAGCAGGACCCTGCTCAGTAAATGCTGCACCCAGGGATTTCAAACCATGTCTCGCACGGGAAGTTTTCTATGCCCAGGTGTTTTCAAACTCTCGTGTTTGTTCTCACTAATTCAAAGGAAATACTAAAGACTTCATATGACTTCCAAAGAGGATTAGAAGGGGGTGGGTGGGCAGGCAGATGGGTGATAGATAAATTTTTCCATCTCTGTCCTTCCTCTCCTCTCTGTTCTGTGGCTGTTTCTGCCCTTCCCTCCCCTTGCCGGGGGCAGGGTACGCAGAGCTGCTGGGTGTAGAAAGTTTCCCTCTGCCTTGTTCTGCTGGCCAGGAGAGGAGGCTGCCCTTCTTCTGCAACATCAGTAGTGGGCTTCCAGAGAGCAACTCCTCCATGTTGCACGCGGCAGATCCATGCAGCAGAGGTAGCGTATGGGATGGGTTGTTGTAGCTCTTCTGGCATAAACACGCACCCGTACAAAGGACAACCCGTTATTCGCACCGTATTATTAGCAAAGCACTTGGATGAAGGGACTGTCAGTGGAAGGTATTTTTATGATGCTAATGACAAGTTTAATGTGGAATGGACAGCTCTGAACCCATTAACCTTTGATCATGAGTTAGAATCGGGGATGAGGTAACTGCACAGTATCATTACCATTTCTTCATTATTAATTAAGTGTATGAACATACTCTTTGCTGGACAAAAGAGCCTTATTAGACAAGAGATGCACCATCAATGAAAGGTCATAGTACTGATTCACAAAGGGATAGAAAATCACATGCCATTATTTTTTAATTCTGAAATATCCTAAGTTGCTTTTGTGCTGTTCTTGTGGTCATCTTTGTGCATCACCTGAGGCTGTGGGTTTGCTTGTGGTTAATGTGGTCACAAAAGGTGGTGCCAAGTGACATAAAAGCAGCTAGGGCCATGGTTGAATGGTGAAACTTCAAATTCGTATTTTTTTCCTGATGCAAAGCAAACGAATAGAGGAACATCGCTGCTATTTTCACAGGTTTGTTAGGAGCATTTTCTGACAAATCTATATGGTGGAGGTACCACAGCTCAATTCTTCTCCTGAAGGCAGAGTTTGAGCATATTTGATAAATTTGGTGATATTTTTCTGAGTAAATTTATGTGAGTCTCCATTGTTATCTCAGTCTTATGTGAATGTTTAAGCAGCTTATTAATAAGGGATAGAGATAGCCCAAAGACTGCTGGAGGAGAAAGACACCTTTCCCCAAGAATCCTTCGGCTCAACCTGTAAGAGCTCTCCAGGGAAGTGGGAGAAGCAGGAGCGGTGGGGCAGTGTAGGGCCTGAGGACACAAAGGAGGCAGCATCAGAGGCAGCTGGATGAGGTAACTGGACAAATGCTCGAGTGGTATTAACTACAGAAACTGGTGAGCCTTAACTATGGTAACTCAACTTGCTACTCTGAGCTTGGGACGACCTATGTCTTGTAAACATAACTTGAGTGCAGTGATTCAACCATTACTTCACTAGCTTAACTGCTGTGGATTTAGCTCCATTTATTTTTTTTTTTTATGCTGGAGGTGTTGTTTAAGAGGAAAGAAAAAAACATAGAAAAAAGCAGAAGGGAAGAGGTAATCTGGCTGTATCTACTGGATTTTCATTTTGTACTTATTACCTTAGTATTTTTACGCAAACAGCAGTTACATTTAGGAACAAGATACAGCTGTATAAAAGTCTCTTAGTTACTGTTGTCCTGCTCCTAGCTCAGCCATAAAAAGGTTTTCTGCAGTTTGAGCCAGAGTTCTGCAGGCATGAATAATCGCGAGTACAGAACTGAGTCTGCAGCTCATTTATGCTCAGAAATAACTGTATGCCTTAAAAACCTTATTTATGAGTGCATCACATTTTGATTTGCAAAGTGACATTAATTGCTGTTGCAGTTACTTGTGCCAGAGGCATCTGAATATTTTTCCTTGTGTCTGCACTTATTGCCACTGTTCTTTTTCAGTGGAAAGAGTCCTTCTGGGCAGGATTTGAACAGTAAAAGAATGTGGCATTTGAACTGGGATTATTACCTTTTAAGAGGGCAGTGAATCTGATTTACTTGATGGTGCTGGTGTACGAGGAAAGGGCCCAGCGCTGTGTGTGCACAGCACTGCAGAGCTGCTTGTCGCTGACAGTGACCAATGTAGCCTTCAGTGCTGGTTGGCAGCATTGACGTCAGCCCATAGCTGAGAAATTAGCTGAAGCCCGCAGGGAAAATAGGCAAAGAAAAACCATATAATTTCTCAATGCAGCACAACCAAGCTATTT
The DNA here is from genome assembly GCA_008921705.1 of Burhinus oedicnemus. Lineage (NCBI taxonomy): Eukaryota > Metazoa > Chordata > Aves > Charadriiformes > Burhinidae > Burhinus > Burhinus oedicnemus. The sequence goes on along the minus strand of VFFE01007200.1, from coordinate 2,015,981 downwards.
CTCCTTTTATATTCTAGCCTATCAGCAAGACCTGTAATGCTTTGCTCAATTTGGATTCAGAGGAAAGGTTGCCAAAAATAGAGCAGTTAAATGTCAACATTAATGGTATCACAGCAGTAAAATATTTCTCACAGCAAGATGCCTGACTTATAGCTATTATTCACTAGTTGCCTCCTATTTTTTAGGCAAAAATGCAGCATGTCCTCTAGTCCCAAGCCACCCAGTCTTATTTGGACCAAGAATTTGTCAGCACAAATAGCACGTGATGACAGTCCCAGAACTGCATATGCTAATGCAGGGCCAAGCCTGCAACCCCTTCCTCACATGAATTACTCAGCCACAAAGTTGCTAATAAATAAAAATCCAAATTAGTAACACGAGCAAACTACAAGTGCTTTGAGGTAGGAACTGCCATTTCACTGTCATCACACAACACCTAGCCCTGCCAGCTTCTGCCTACGATGCAGGCATTGAGGAGCTGCTGCACCACAAAGACAGGTCAGCCACGCACATTGGGACCTCACCTTCCTCATCTCAGAATATTTTGCAGGCAATATGCAGTGGTTCTGGAGCAATCTTACAAAAAAAAAAAAATTTCCAAGCTATCAGGTGTGTGTGTGGTCACTGTAAACCTATTTTAATTTAACTGCGGCTTGTGGGTCTTGGAGATGAGAGTGATGACAGATAGTCCAAAGGAGGGGGCAGTGCATTATCTGGAATGGTTTCTGGTTTCTAGTGCTGCTAATGAGTGTTTGTCAGTTCTGAAAGACCAAGTCATCCTGTCAGAAATGTCACCGTGTGGACTTTTTCTCTGTACAGTCTTAAAATTAATTCCGTGTAGTTTAATATCCAATACCTACTTACATCCTGTCTACAATTCAGAACACGTGTAGTGCCAACAGACTGAATGCAGGACTGAAAGTCCTATGTCTGATCCTGATTTTCCTTTGCTTGTGGATTCTTGCAGGTAACCACCTAAGCCATACTCATCTTCCTCGCAGGAGCACTGGGTGGAGACTTAAATAAGGAACGTACATAGTTAGAAAATCTAATGTACTGTTTGTTTAGCCTTCTAGTGAGCGTTTCTAGACTGTACTCTGTAATCTCATCAGTACAGGCAGAATTTGTTACAGCCCCAGCTAAAGAGCTTTGAATCTCAAAATCCATTTGGAGCAGATACATGCATTTTTTTTATTTCTGGAGCAATTGGACCAAGTGTTGATGTCTGTCTGGAGGTGACAATTTGCAGAATCTAGCGGACTTCAAATGGGATTGCAGCCATGCTAGACTGAAAGAAAACAAACAAAAGAATAGCCCCAGCCCAAGAGGTGTGACATGACTTCAGACCAAATGTTTGATAGGCTGGGTGCCAGTCCCTCTTCTTAACCATGAACTCCTGTGTTCTGTGTTCTCTCCTCTTCATGCTCTGTTTTTGGTTTTTTAGTGCTGCAGGCCACTAATATTGGTGCAAAACACCATTATAGACAACAGTGTATTTTATTATGCTTTAGAGACCAGTGATCACTGCCCGTGGGGCCAGGATCCCCAGAATCTGTTGGGACAGCTGATACAGTCTAGCCATGCTTACCCTCCCCTGGATTTAAGAGCAGCACACACTCATCTGCCCCAGCCAGCTTCAGGAGTACTCTGTAGTCCAGGAGTGCCATGGTCTGCGCTGCTACTCAGACTGTCATTCTTTGATCTATTTTTTTTTCTGCTTCCAGGAGAGAAATACGAGCTGCATGCAGGAACAGAGTCCACTCCCAGTGTGGTAGTGCATGTCTGCGACAGCGACATGGAAGAAGACGAGGACCCAAAGAATTCTCCAAAGCCAAAAATCATTCAAACTCGGCGTCCTGGTCTGCCACCTCCTGTATCTAACTGAGCCTCTCCGGCAGAAGCAGCACTTCTCTCCTCCAGCACAGCTCTCGGTTTTTGTTTGCTTTCTTTTGTTGAAAGGCAGCCATTGCCTTTTGAGTACCAGGACATTAAACTCATTGAAATCCCTTCACAGTAATCAAGCCTATGTAATAAAAGGGCTAGGAAAAAGATCTTTGTATAGGTAACCATATCACACACCAACAAAAAGATTTTTCTGGAAAGGACAAAACAAGGCTGAAGAAACAAGGGAGGGTTTCAGTCTGAGGATTTTTTCACAGCTATAATTTGCATGCTGAAACACCACTACCAGAGAGTTGTTCAGGGTGGGCAATTAGGCCGATATCAGGCTTGATATTCAAACTCCCACAATACTCGCTAGCACCCTTCATCAAGCAGCCAGCTCCTCTGCGCTCCTCCGTACCCCATCAGACCTTAGTCTTTTCTCTTTTTTTAAAAAATTATTTTTCTTAAGGAGAGGTGTGTGTTGTTTTTAGTCTGCTAGCAGCTTGGTCGCCTTTACATCCCCCTGGAATTTTCTTTAATCTTTGCAACATTTTTAGAAACAGCAGAAAAACACCCTCTTCCACCAACAGCTGTAGAGTACACTGGTCCTTCATGGTGGCAGGGACGCGAGACAGAGCTCTCTGGGCTGAGGGGAGAGGCAGCAGCCTGCTGGAGGGTCTGGTGTCTTTCAGTCTTTCTCTCTTAAGGAGGAGGGAGCCAGAATATCAATAGGGATTGTCATTTTATCTTCCATAAAGGTACGAGTGGTACTTCTCTCTGAGTTTGAGGAAGAGAAGCTAACTGACTGCTCATTTAAGATCGGATTCATTGCTCTCTGTCATAGCTGTAAGTTCTAGTAATGATGCAGGCTGAATGCTTTCCTAGTGGTGTGTTGAATAGCCCTGAAACTGCTAGTAATTACTTGTACATCCCCAATACTCACACCTCTTCCTTCCCCACTTCCTGTGCTTTAAAGCCCTTTATGAGCTGTATGCAGTTTGGGTTTGTGGAGGTGAGGAGAGGTTAGTTGGTGTTCTTTTGTGTTTTTTTTTTCTTTTTTTAGGCCAAAGAAAACAGGACCATAACTACACACTTGAAATTAGACTGCATGCAACTGAATCCCCTTTTTTCACTCTGTCCTGCATGTTTCTTTCACTTACAATGTATACTGGGTTACAAAAATTGTTCTGTGTTTTCATCATGGCTGACAGCAGACAGATACTGGATTCTCTGTCTGGCAGACCTTCCATGATGATTTTTTTTATGCGTACTTGTCATTTGGAAAACGTATTTTCTAGACATTTGAGCTCAGATTTTGCATATATTTAAGCATGCGCTTAATTTATGCACATGAGTAATTCCACTGAAATTAATACTGCAGAAAACTGAGCATATGTGTAAGATACGGTGGGATTTTTAAGCTAATTAGCTGCAGCTGTACTCCCAAAAGTGACTATAAAATGGCACAGTGAGATTCCAGAGTTTAAAATTCTTTACAAGTTAAAATAAGTAAATACATCTTGGAAGCTCATTCTAGGATCTGAAGTCAGCTTAGGTTCTGTAATCAAGATTTTTGTCATAAAACCTAATGATCTGGTTTCTGAGGGAGGGTTCCATTCCACCCTTAATTAGCCGTGAGGCTACAAGCTTCAGCAGAGTCAAGTCCGCCTTGCTGGGGTATTGGCTTTGTAGTACTTCCAGGAAGGAAAGCATGTTGCTTTGTCGGTGAAGACAGGAGATGCCATTCTCAACATGCACGGTGAGGACGCTCTGAGAAACTTGCCGTTCTCATCTAGTTCATTCTCTGACCACCACAGCCCCCTGATATTCCTGTTGAGATGTCGTGCTTTACTTAGCATATATCTATAATGTGATTATTTGTTACTGCATTATGGACATCGTCGTGCGTGTGTTACACTAATAGAAGCACGTTAAATACAGCAGAGACTGAACAAAAAATGGGGCTGTAGTACCCTCATGATATCTGTGTAAAGTTGTCTTAAAGTAACTCCTTAGAGGTTTCACTTCGATTATTTTTTCAGTGGTGCATTTAGAATTGGTTTAAATCAATAAATTGTCACTCACTGCCCTAGGACTATAATCTGATGTTCCTGTTGAAAACACCGTCATAGGCAATGACATAGACAATGTTTCAGGAGTAACACCACTGTCTTTTTTTGAGAACATACAGAATGCTAAGGTACATAGGGTTTAGACTAGTATAAACAAGGAGAGTAAGATTTAAATGTGTAAGATTTTTTTGTTGATATATGCTGTATGGAAGAAATTACTGGCCACATCCTCAACTGGTGTAAGCGATCAGTCATATCTGCAATCACAGTTGATACTCTGGATTTTTTTACATGCAAAAGAGTTAGAGGGCGAGTCTAGTCCTTCTATACATGTACTAAGACTTTGGAGAGACTTGTTTCTCAACTATGGACTTTGGCCTCAAATGATGTAAAACTATACTGCAAATTAAAGCATTGGATCTTAAATGTTCTTTCCTCAAAGTGCATTTTCGGACAGATTTAAAAACAGGCCCCACGCAATGAGTACTCTTCATCTTTATAAAACTGTGTACTACTACCCAGGAGGGAGTGGAACACAGCTCATTGGTTAAAGCACAGAAATAGAAACACAACTACAAACCTGGAAACTCAGAGAAGCCCATTGTAACTGTGGTCAAAGCTTATATATCACCTTTATATGATAAAATATGGTCATTATAGAAAAATGTTTCCAGTATTACAGAATAATGCCCCTATCATAAAAGTAAAAGCATTTTTGACTCCCTTAAGAGAACCTGGTATTTTGCTAAAGGCGGGTTCTTGCCTGGCACGGAAGAAAGGCTTCTTTCAAAAAAATGCTAGCCATCTGGAAGAGTAACTGTCCTATTTAATTCAGTAATTCACAGGCAGTGTCCTGACTTACTTCAGTGGGAATTTTCTTTTGTGTAGCATCTGTGAGCTCAGTCCCTCTGACTTGCACTTTTCACAGGGTGTCCACAGTGATAAAGCAGATTTTCTCATGTTGTAAGACTATAAATGAGAATGAAATCTCTGTGTTACATTACAGCTTATGACGCACAGTGACATAGATGATGTCCTTTTAATTTCCTTTCCAAAGCAGGAGCCCGTGCAGGCGGCTGGCAGCGATGCCCTGGGGCCCTCTGCTGAGTGGACCTCGCTCCTGCTGCTGGCTGGAAATTAAAGGAGGAAATCAGGGGAGGACAGTTGCTGTTTCTGTTGGCCACTGCCTGCTGGCCACTGCCTGCTGGCCACTGCCTGCTTGTCCTTTCTGACCTCTTCAGATAAAAAATCGAAATTTTAATGACTTCCTAAGTACAGTTAAAAGCATGAAAACATTTACAGTGCATGGAGAAAGGGTATTTTGGAATCTGCTTTTCTGGAACAAAAGAACAAAGAATTTCTGTGGCCTTGATTTTTGTAATTAAGACAAGGTAGTACCGGCTCCCCCCTTCCTAACATATACATACGCACTCAAGTACACTTCATTTTCAGCAAGAAAACATGGCAAGAGCATCCCTTCCTCAACCATAACAAAACTACATAGTTACTGTAAAGTGCTTTATATTATGAAAATGTACCCCACAGATAAATTGTTTAACATTTATTTGATTCTAAATTGGGTGGGAGAGGTGGGTTGGTTTTATTTTGGTCTTTTTCCCCCTCATTCCCATTCAGTAACAGTGAAAAAGCTTTCTGCAAAAAGACAGACTGTTCTTTGTACAGAGTAATAGACTGAACCATCTTGCAAGACTTGATTATAGTGGTATGTCTGAGCACTGTGACAGATTATGTTAGCATTTCCATTATATTGTACATACTTTTGAAATACTCTATTTAGTCATATTTTATAGGAGTATTAAAAAGCTATCGGCTAATTAATCACTTTTACACTTGTATAATTCAGAGCTTAGTTTAAAAAAATAAATATGGCAAACAATATTTTTGTGTTCTGCTTGCGTTAGCATTTTGAAAAGCAACATTTAAAGAGTTAAACTATATTAATAAACTGACTAGTGTGGGATATACCACTGCTCTCTTAACTGGTAGAACTGAAAATGCTTAAATGTGTGACATAGACCAAACTGTTTCAATAGAAATTGGGGGGGGGGGGAAATAGCCCTCTTATTGACGGGATATGCCACGTTCCATTTTAAACTGCTGCAGTTTCACAGGGTCGTGTGAACTTGCACTGGTTTGCTGTGGATTTGGCGAGGTGTATGTAAAAAAACCCATACAGCGCAATCCCTGGTGAGCAAAAGCACATCCCGGGCAGCTGCTGTGGTTCTTACTGTGCTTTTATAATAATGGGTAAATACAGCGGGCATGACTGCTTCAATAAGGAACATGGCATCCAGCTACCATCCAGGCTGGGGAAAAAGTTGTGTTAATCTTTGTTACAAAAACTGAAACTAATTGTTTGTAGTCTCTTGCATCAGTTTGTATTGGATCTTGCAAAGGACTGGAAACCAGGTGATGAGTTTGCTGATTAACTGTCTTGTGAAATTCTTATATTTGATCGCTCAGATCTGCATTGGATTTATTTTTGTCCTGGGTGCCTTGGTGTAAGACTCAGTTTCTCAAAGGGTTCATGATTCTGAAAATTAGATCCACTTAAGAAGTCCCGTTGGAAATGTAAGCTCTGAGCTCACTGATTCACAGGCCTTAACCTCTGTGTTTTGATTAGAAAAAGTAGTAACAGCCATCTTCTTACAGAGTACTTTAGAGGTCAGATTCACTACAGGAGGCCTGATATATTCTTCGCTGTTGAGCACAAGTGAGCTTTCCCCAACTACAGTAAGGTTCTTCATCTGATCCGACTGAAACGTGGCATTACCTACACACCGATTGTGGCTCTTCCCTCTTGCTTGGTGCTCGACACAGCACCTGGAAATAACCTTCAAGGCTTCAGTGGTAAATGGTATGGAGCTATATGTCCCAGAGGATCTCAAACTGGTCTTTGGCTGAGGACATGACTGTCTGTACACTTATTAACTTCAATGCACACTTAATTTGTGCACACAAATAGGCAATATTTATTTATACTGGGCATTTGTGTATGCAAGTGATAATGTGCAACCTGATCCTGCATGATGCTGAATAATGGGAGTTAAGAGTATTTCTCCCAGGTGCAGCAGGGGCTTGAGGCTTCCATGGCTCATGCCTTGGTTACTTACAGCTGAAGCTCTCTACACTTCCTCACTGATTGTCTGGCTATTGCTGTTCCTTGTGCAGCCTTGTTTTTTTGTCCTAAAGAGCTTACAATCAAAGCAAGAGAGATGGTGATTTAAGAACAATGTGTTGGAAAGTGCAGAGCGGACTCCAGCTCTGCAGTTGGGTCTGTAGGTACCAACTCACTGATGGTCAGCCCAGCTTCTTAAAATGGATTCAGCAACTCACAGGGGTTGGGTCTGCCGGATGATGAAATCTGTAGTCAGTTTGGTGGTGTTACAGACAGACTTCTGGAACAGTTTGCTTGAAGTGAAGGCAATACCCATCACTGATCTGGGGAGCTGGCACAAGCTTTCTATGGAAGAGGGAATTTAAGTAGGTTATTGTGGATATCCTGATCAAAGTTAGTGCTTTCAGATCACGTCCTCTAAAGAACCTTTATTAAATTTATTTTTGTTCCTTCTTTAGTGGTAAACATTTTACCACTAAACGTTTAGCCACTTAAGACTTTCTCTCACGTACTAGTACGAATTTAAGACCTTTGCATTGCCTTGATTTCCTTCTTTCACATTTAGTTCTGTTTTACCAAAAAGCAAATTGAGTCCCAGACAGACCCTCATTCATACTCATGCAACACTCTTGAATAACTAGTTATGCTAGCAAAAAAAAAAACCCCAAGCAACTTCTTTTCCTGTTTTAGCACATTTTCTGGGGGGAGTACAGCAGCTTTCAAATATTCTAGGCTCCTCTTAAAAGATGGGTTTTTTTCTAATGCGAGTTGTGCTCTTTTTTTAAATATGTGTAGACTGCGGCATTCAGGGGTAAAATGATGAGGAAGTGTTGTAAAAGCTCTTTCCCACACATCTATTTGGAGTGTCAAGTATATTTGCTTTGGCTTGGAGGGAAGCTTGCCCTGTTAGAGGCAGAACAGCAGCAGCACTCCCGATGGAAGGCCAAGAACCCCGAATGCCTCCACTGCAGAGATGCTCAGAAAGTATTAAAAAAAAAAAAGCGCCTTAATTTGTCTCTCCCCTTTTGTCAGTTTGTTCAGTTGCTACACAGAGATTCTGGGGCTAGAGAGTCAGGAGCCTCCTCACTCACCTGAGTAAGAGTACCCAGCAAGGATTAAACTCCTCTGTTATTATACACCAGAAAATCAGCCTTGTTTTAACAAATTATTGTAATTGATCATTTATCTAGTATGAGGAATTTGTGTCTAATTAGTGTCGCACAGATGTGTTATCTTCACTGTTTGGTTAACGAAGGTAAATGTTTTGAATCCATTTTAGAGCAGAGTTCTTGTTCAGAAACTTCTGAAAGAAATGCCATCTGTAATGACTGACGGATCCTTAAGTGTCAACTCGGCAAGTTGTCCTGCTGTGGGTAGCTGCAGAAATATTTCACATATGTTGTTGTAGATTTAAAAACATTACTCATGTTTTCATTCAAGTGTCTGCATTTCTGACACAGATGTGACATATCTGTATATATTATAAATCAATACTATTTTTAACCACATATTTTGTACAAATATTCACATTAGCTCTGTACTTCAGTGAAAATCTATTACGGTATTAAACATTTTGGTGGAATTAGCAAACTCCTTGTCCATGCTTTGTTTTCATTTTATAACAGTTTTAAGGATCTGAGCCATTTCTTACATCCAAGACAAATATTATCATTTCCAGCCATTTAGAACAGTGCCTTAAATCCACATACACCTGTACCCTCTAGTGACTAATTCCAGCCACTGCAGAAGCATGCAGTTCCCCAGGCCTCTGGATCTGAGTGACGAAAGGCCAAAATTCACGTTGAACCAACAGTAAATGCGAGTACTATTTTTCCTGGTTAATCAGAGTAACTACTGGTGTGAGACTGCACATTGCACCCAACTAGAGATTTCAATACACACTGGTGCAAATTTATATATTTTTTTTTCTTTTTACCCCGTTCTCCAAAGCTTCTGGTATGGGTCACTGTCAGGAATCAGATGATGAACTTCATGCTGCAGGTGTGGTCTAGTTCAGTTTGCTGCATACAAAAGCCACATCCATACAGCTTCTACCGATCACAGCAGCAATGTGTATTTCCAGTTTTGTACTAGTCTCAGTCTCGTATCTCTAACAGCAAGAGTAATGAAGGGGGGGGGGGAGATATTAAGAACACAATTAGAGGAGCCATGTCCCCTACTACAATTCTTAGAGCTGCAGTGAGGAGGAGGAAGGTATCACCCTTGCTTAAAAAATTTAGATACAATGATCAGACTTTACCACTGCCCCAGGCTTGAGCGAGTCTCTCACTGCATGAGCCTGGCCAGCTCAGGGATCTCGAGTGCATGAAGCCAAGCTGTAACTTTACACAAAAAGGAGGGGAGGGAAACAGAATCTTACCTGGATTACAGCCTGTACACAGGTTGTGTGTAACCCTTTTCTACCTACTTACTAATAACGTACTATGTCAGAGGTGTGAAGCCTCCAGTAGGCTGCCATCAACAAGAAAGCAGGTTCATCCTGTATGGATTAGGCAAAAAAAAAGAGAAAAAAAAGCCACATGAATTTTGTTTTCTTTGCATTGCAATGCTTGTTTGCACCAGAAGGACATGTTGGTTAGGCAGTGCCAGCTATAAAGTGATTAATAAGTAGCACGTTCCTATGCACCAGTAAAAGTACAATGGTTTTCTACGCTGGCGCGAGGTGGAGTAAGGTTTGTGTACATACACACGGCGTGAGCTTTGGAGCTGTATGGACCACGGATCCTCAACTAGTAAAGGTGGGAAACCCAGCTCGGACTTTTGTCCCCTTGAGCAGTTTCCAGTGAGAGGAGGAGGGATAAACTGACTTTCCTCTTCATTCCAGGGCATGGCCATGGGCCTTGAACATCACAACACGGGAAAAAAGTGTCTACCAGGAAAAAAATAGAAACTTTAGAGCCTCAGAACGCGAGAAAAAAGACAGATAGAAAAACACCCGAATCAAAACATTTTCTTTTTTTCTTTTAAACTGAAGAAGCACTTGCAGATATGCAGAAAGTGCATTTTGCTCCTTGCCTTTACAGCCAGGTCAAAGCACAACTAGCCCGGCCTGCGCCCCATTCCTCGTCTATTTAAAGCAATTCCACGATACGCGGCGACACCCTTTACCACTTGCCCGTCTTCAGACCCGCACAAGGGCCGTACCGGCAAGCCGGCGCCTTCGCCAAGCCGCTCTGCTCCTCGAAGCGGCAGAAAACCGCCGGGGCCACGTCCAACGCGGGAGAGACCCGGTGTCCTCCCCGGAGCCGCCTCGGGGACACCCCAGAAGCGTTACCCACCGTTCGTACCACCGAGCGCAACCCCCGCCGCCCCGGCCTGAGGCGCCTCCTCACGGCCGCCCCGCCTCCCCTCACGGCGGCACGGCCGTTACCCGGCGCTGACTGACAGCCCCGCTGGCCACGCCCAGCGCGGCGGGCGGCCGTTACGTGCGGGCCGCCGCCTCCGCCCGGTGAAGCGGCCGGGAGGGTGGTGTTCCTCCGCCGCCGGCAGGTAATGCCGCCGCCGCCGGGGGGCTGCGCTGAGGGAGTCTGCGGAGAGGCGGGAGCTGGGGCAGCCCGGAGCGAGGGGCTGCGGGGCCGGGGGGATAGGGACGGTTCGTCAGGCCCGAGTGGGCCTGGGTGGGGGCTGCCCTGCGTGTCGAGGTGTGTGTGGGGCTCTTCAGTCCGGGTTTATGCTTGGCGTGGTTGGCCTGTGAGGGTGAAGCAAACCTTCAACAGAGGTGTCCGGCCGCGCTTGGAGGCGGCTGTGTGAGGGAATGTCGGCCTGTCTGTGTCATTGGTCTGTGTGCTGAGCTCCTCTGGCTGCTGAACGGGTCCCTGGGCACTTCCCTGTGTGTCTGTCTGTCCGTCTGTCTGTGTGGCAGCTCCCTGCCCTGGGCAGTCGGACGCCTTCGTCCCACCAGAGCCCCTTAGGGACCCCAGAGCTGTGCTCTGTGGTGCTGGGTGTCTGGAGAGACCTGGGCCAGTAGATGTGCTCGGGTTGTATCCCGTGAAGACCGGTATAGGAAGGCGTTGGAAGAAAAAAACATTATTTGTTATTTATTAAAAATATGCAATTAAAGGATTAGGTGATGTTGACATCATTAACTGTGTAAAATTCAGAAGGGAGGACCCGATTTCACGTTTGGGAGGACCTAAATTCATACTTGTCGCTCCCCAGAAGGGGGAATTTGTGACTCAGCCATGGGCTACGTGAAATTTGGCGGATGGGGTTCAGAGGGACATGACAGCGTGTCCTGTTCTTCCTTTGGATTCAGCTGAAAGAAATCCCACGTTGGGTGGCACCGAGTGATCCTGCAGCCTTTGGGTCTGTGGTGTTTGCTGAAAGGGGGGTTATGCCTCTGAAGGGTCAGCTCATTCTTCGCAGGACTATATGGATTTTAATTTTGGTGTTACCTTTGACTACCTGCAAGTCAACAGTGCCTACGCTGTTTTTCGGTGTAAATATGAGGGATTTAGCTGGGGAATTGGAGTAGGAAAATTTCCCCTGGAAGATACCTTGTGTTCAACCAAAATGACAAATCCTATTCCATCATTGCAGTGGTATTCAGATGCTGGTTACGCTGTAACTTTTTCTATTAACTAGGATATTTATGTACTCTGGATATTAATATGGATTTATTGGTTACACAATCGCTGTTTTCCAGCCAAATTTCAGTAGTAACTTGTTCCAGAGGTTTGCTGAAAAATGGGAGCCTAAAGGGAACTGTGTGGAGTGTCAGTACAGTCCACATGCAGGATTGGATTGAACAGTATCTGGTCTTGTGGTTGACTGATGCTGTTGAGCAAGAAGTGGGAAATATTAGCGTGAAATTTTGGGTCAGTTGCAGATAGGGAAATCCTGTGTGAGGGTTCTTAAAGGGAACTTATTTTGAGTTAGGTAACTGAGTTTTGAACAAGCAAGTGTTTGGGAAGGGTAAACAGGCAAGTACAATGTTTCATATGACACATATGAAATTATGTGTCATATTATGTCATGCCATTAGATAAGGAATACCAGTCATTGCTAGGAATTGTCAATATCCTTGAGTCATATGACCAGAATTAGTGTTGAACGTTTATCTAGGGAGCAAATGCTTTAGGGTATAGCATGTAGTGGTCACCATCTCATGCAGTTTGTGGACAGGATTTGCATCGTATTCCTTGTGTCTTGCATACTTCATGCTGCTTGCACTCAGGTAGCAATGGTATTTGACTGGAAAGGACAGATGATGCTTGCTTGAAAGATGTAGTATTTCCAGTGGCTCACGACTGTACCACTGAATCTTTCAACCACCTTTTTCCAATCCATTCAGAGACCTAAGTGTTTAGTTAGAAGAACTTAAACTGCACACTGACTTGTAGGACTTGTATACATTCTTGTTTGTCAAGCTGTCAAGTGCACTAGAAGTGACCTTTGGTAGTAAGCGCAGAATTAGTTGATCAGTAAGAGCTTGGCTACCTAGGGAAGCTGTGATCAAGTTAGAGATGAGATAAAGTGTTGGGAAACTGATGTCCATGCTATTTGTTTCTCTAACTCTCGATCTGACACCTTTTAATCAGCAAAACCTTTTAATGGATATACTGCTGTATCTGGAATTCAAAGCTTGTTTGCTAGTTTCTCCACTAGAATTTGTCCTCAGCACATTTGGTAATCCCATACCGAGTGTCAGGGCTAAGAAGCTGTGATGATTTCTAGCTGGTCCCACCTGCTGTGCAGGTGCAGAGTCCTCCAGTTCCAGGGTGTACTTCCTGCTCCCATCCACTGCTCTGCCATGTGATGCTGGTGTGTCTGTGCCACGCTTGCGCAGAAGTACTGCTCCAGAGACTTTAATGAGGGTTATAAAGTTCTGGTGGGGATGGACCTTGTTATTCTCAAGGTGAGAACTGCCCTTGTCTTAACAAGCAGAAGCTTTCTCACCGTTTTTTACAACTTTGAGTACAGAAAATGCTTGAAAACTTGTCAAATTGCAAGAGCAGGAGTTCCTGTGTATTGGGAGCAGGAAGAACAAAGGAAGAACTTAGGCGATGGTGTTGGATAAAGAAGTTGCTTTGTGAACTGTTTCATTCAACAAATTGTAGTGTCTCACTTCCCATCTCTGAAATTGGGGTATCAACGTAACTGGTAGGTAAAAGGTCTCGTTCCTGTGTTTGGAGTGCATAAGGAATATTTTAGCTACTCATTCTTAAAACTAAGTTATGACTTTGACAAACAGGTTAACAGAAGCAAATCTTCTGTCTCTGCTCAACAGATGCCATGTTGCCTCAGAAGAGGGGACGAACACCTTCCAGAATAGCCATGAACTATGATTGGAAACTCCTGGCAATTTTCTTACTATTTCTTCCATGTGCATTGTCGTTCCAGCCAGCCCAGCCCAGAGTGTTGCTAGTATCTTTTGATGGATTTCGATGGGATTACATCTACAAAGTCTCAACTCCCAATTTTCATTATGCCATGGAGAATGGCGTTCATGTCAAACAGGTCACTAATGTGTTTATAACGAAAACATATCCTAATCACTATACAATGGTGACTGGTCTCTATGCAGAAAGCCACGGTATAGTTGCTAATGAGATGTATGATCCTATTCTGAATGAAACTTTCTCTTTGAACAAAATGGATATCCATAACTCCAGGTTCTGGGAAGAAGCCAGCCCAATATGGGTAACAAACCAGAGGGAAGGACATAAAACCGGAGCAGCTATGTGGCCTGGAACAGACGTGAAAATACATGGAGTCTTTCCTACATATTATATGCCCTACAATGAATCTGTTTCCTTTGAAGATAGAGTTGCTAGGCTTATTGAGTGGTTTACATCAGAAGAACCCATAAACTTTGGTCTCCTATATTGGGAACAGCCTGATGAGATGGGCCATATTCTGGGCCCAGAAAACCCACTGATGGGACCGATAATTAGTGACATTGACAAAAAACTGGGATATCTTATGTCTGCACTGAAGAAAGCGAAGCTGTGGGATGTGGTAAATGTCATAATCACAAGTGATCATGGAATGTCACAGTCCTCCTCGGAAAGGCTCATTGAGCTTGATCAGTATGTGAATAGAGAGCTCTATACAGTCATTGACCATTCTCCTGCAGTAGCTATTTTGCCAAAAGAAGGTAGGAACTATAGCAGTAAAATTCTCTGAAGAAAATACTTGAGTATTGAAATTTCATAGACTTCGTTCCTTAACCGAGGTGGTGGTAGCAGCACTGATGCCGGTAGGACATCAGCCTTGAACAAGGAGTACTTGCAGGATCACTTCTTTGTTCTTTTTGTTAGCTCTGTCAAAAACCTGGATTAACTTTCTGAAATGAAAAGTGAGCAGATCTGTCTGTTGTTGACTAATATTGCCAAATACCCTTCAGTCCTTATGAGAAGTAAGATAATCTAACGGCATTATCAAGCATGAATGGAGTTCTAGATAGATAACAACTGAATGTTACTTATCTTGCCTTTCATCAAGATGCTAAAGCCATAATGGAAGAATTAGATTTCTAACTCAAACAGTAAGCTGAAACCAGATGGGAACCTTTGATAAAAAGAAAGCCTGTGTTGGCTATTTGATTAGCTGCCAGCTATTGTAGTTCACTTTAGGTTTTTTCCCCTATCACACTGAACAGCCAGCCAGTTATGTTCATACCACTTTTATTGTGATAATGATAGGCAAGAATACTATTGGAACTGAAATTCCAAAGTCTGGTTGCAGTCATTGAAGGGTTGCTTAAGTGTCAGGTGTATGTTTAGTGTCACTGATGTAAAGGTGCTGTCCTTTGTTTTTAGAATCAAAAGTATAACTATTTGGTGTGAATGCATTAACATGGAAAATGGCATTTTTTTGTGTGGGCAGGGGTGCTAGTTTGGAAGCTGAGTTTTAAGGTGACCTTCTGAAAAGATATTTTTTTAAGATTTGTGTAACATTTGCATCCCTAATAGATAGCACTCTATTTAATGCCCCAGCAGAGAGGGTATTTTACAGACTTAAGTTACCTTTAAATGTGAAAACAAATGTCTCTTTTCATTTTTAGTTTGAAGAATACTCCAGACTAAAGTGTTAGTATGTCCAAACTGAGCCTGAGCACACTCAAGTGCTTGCAGCTGAGCGCTGTTTCTCTCAGTGGTGGCAGAAGAGCCGAGTTTGGGAGCTCCATCCTAATGGAGACAAACATGGTTGACCAGGATGTTCTCATTCCCAAATAAAGGAGTTGTAAAAGTAAACTTCAGCTGAAACATCCCTAATGCAGTAAATGAGAACTCCAAGAAGTGTAACCTGATTCTCCTGCCTGCTAAATGCTGAAAAGAAATAGTACCTCTCCAGCAATTAGATGACAGAAGAGTAAAAAAGCCATTTCAATGGATTTCAGAAATAGCTTGAATTTGGTTTTGCCCAGAGGTTTAGATATTTATTACACTACCAGTGAACAGGAATTCGTTTTGAGCACAGCTAAAATTCCTTCCTTTCATGTTACCAACTGTAATTTTTATTTTAAAACAATGAGTTTCATTCTCAGTTTAGCCATGAAATAGCATATACTTAAGTACATAAGACTGATTCTTCAACAGTTATTCCACTTGTCTTGCTTAAACCAAGGGAATGGTAAAACTTAGAGACATTGAGGAAAAACTTTGAACGTTTAAAAATGCAGCGGTTTCTCCTACTTTAACTGTTTGGCTGCATCTTTCTTTCTTCCCCAAGGGGTGGATTAAAGCCATTATTTAACCATGCTAGTGTAGCAGTGTGTGTGGAACTAATAATACGTTCACAAAGATGGTACCTGTAGCACAGCTGGTCATGGTGGCCTTTTTCTTGCATTTAACAGAAACATATTAATTCAAATAATTAAATTAGTGTAAAATCATTGTTTGCTATATTTGGGGCTTCTCTGTTATCCCATATAGGAAAGTGGCATAATGAAATTAATTTTGCTACTAATACAGCCCTAGAAATGCTAGATCAGAGTCCCTTGTTGCTGTAACTCTATCATTTCTGGACTTTTGCTGTCTCATCTTGACCTTTATTATGTTTCTTAGGTTTCGTCATTCTTTTTTATGTCAATTGAGACAAGAAACATTATACATTAATCCATTTCCAGTTCTCCTCCAGAATTTCTATACTGGATCCTAGGAACTGAGGGGGAAAATGAAGACAGTTTCTTTCAAGACATTGGGCACCTCTTCCCAAACTTTTTTTCCCTGATATATTCAGAACTCCATGCACGCTGTAAACGGTAGAATGGATTTTATCCTTGGTTTACTTCAGGCGGTGTCTCGGGTCAAACTAAGCATTTGTTCTTGTGGCCATCAAGGCAATTGTTTTTTGGGACGGACAGCTGGGAGGAGCTCACTCGCTCGCAGGAACACCCGCTGCAGGATGGACAGCTAGCTGTGAAGGCAGAACTAGCCAGAAATGATAAGTCAAAATGACAGGATGTGCTTAAGTCCCACTTGCCTGCTAAAAACGGCAGTGTTGGCCCCAAAGGAAACGTAAACATCTTCCAAGCTTGCTTCAGACCTTGTAGTGCTGAAGCTGGCCTGCAGAGACTAGCTGTGAACTCAGCTGTCCGGCTGAATTGTGCATGTGTGTAGCACAAAGTACTTAATAAGTCCTGGAGCTGAGTTATTTGGTATATAACAGAAGTCTGTTATATACGCTGCATAGCCCTCAGTAGGAATCTGTGCTTAAATGGAAGAGGGGGGGATTGAAGAAACTTGCTCAGATGCCGATTCCTGAACTTGCTTTTGTGTTCCTGTCTGTGTGTCCTGGTTCCTCCCTTCTGTACGCTGATGTTCCAGCTTGACCAACTGCTTTCTGGTTGTTCAGTGACTTTTACTGGAAAGCAAAGCTCAGAAACTGGAAATATGCAAGTAAAGAATTGGGGATGGAAAATGCCTATTTATTTGGTAGTGTTAGTACAGCTCTTGAGGGTTTATGCTCACCATGCAGTAGATGACTAGAGAAGGGAAAGAAGTAGACTCTAAGAATACAAAGTGCTGTTAGCTGTTATTAAATGCACAGAGTGGCTGATGGCTCTAGACCAAAAGTGCTGTCTTCATCTGCCTGTCCAGCCTGTCGCTTTGTATGTTTGTCCTGTGTTCCCTGCTTAGGCCTCTGCAATCTTTATATGGCTCCTAATGTGTTGGTGGCATCTGGACTGTGACCTGAGGGCTTCCGCTGAAAGATTAATGCAAGCTAGTTTTGCTTATCCCTAGGCAATTAATTGCTAATACTATGATGTTACATAGGGCATAGCAGCAAACTAGCTACTTTTTCTAAATTGGCTGAACTTGTCATCAAAATGGTAGAAGATCAAAACTGGTAATCAAATGAGGTCAAATATGTAGCTGTTTATTGGAGAATCTTGTAGAAGGAGAAATAAATAATTTGGTTCACTCAGAAATAAGTTTTCAGAGATGCCAAGAAACAAAGTGGCTGCTCTCTTTGGCCTTCTAAAGGAAAGCAACTAACAATTAAACTGCTTTAAAATAAATAAAAAGTGTCACTTGTCATCATAGCCAACTGGGGGAAAGACACAATATGGCCTTAATGTGCAAATTACCTCATAAACACATTTAGAAGCTATCTTCTTGCTTTCAAGCTTTGCATGGAGCTACGAGGAGCTGTTTTCTTTTCTGTGAGACTTAACTGAATGCCTTCTAACTCATTCTTGTGAGAAGCTTACATTCTGATAACTATGAAATGAGGGATTTTTCTAAAATTAGCAAGGCACTTACTGCTTAGGAATGGGCTGTGAAGTCTGATGCCAGGTGTGAATGACGCTCTGGATTTCTCACAGTAATCAGCTGTTGTCTCTTACAGATATAATTAGCTTTTGGGGAAGTGCATTTTGCCCTCTTCTTTCAGTTGTATTTAAACTACTGATGAGTTCAGTAAACATATTAGTGTGTTCAAGTTTTGTCTTTTATTTCTTTTGTTTGTTTGAAGGTAAACTGGAGGAAGTATATGAAGTTTTGGCCAATGCTCATCCCAACATGACTGTATATAAAAAGGAGCAGATTCCAGATAGATTACATTATAAACACAACAGTAAAATTCAGCCAATCTTAGCAGTGGCTGATAAAGGATGGGAAATTGTATATAATAAGTCTGACGGTTTTCAATGTAAGTATTCTGTCTTTACAGTGTTTTGCTATATCTTACTAGTCAGAGACCTTACATGGTACTTTCTCTCCCAATCTCAACCAATGTTAATTTTTATTGTACTTTTTTTTAACACTGGGAGCGAAAACTCTGAAGCTAAGCATGTAGAATTTATAATTTATTTTTTTTCCTGATGGGATGGGAAGCATCCTACTATTAGGGGAGGGGGAACTGGATTTACCGTTTCTAAAAATTAAACTTACTGAGATAAGATCATTCACGTGATTTAGTGGCCACGTACTTGAGGTCTTCTTGCGAGGTCTAGCAAACTGACAAGCACTTCCTGAGAGATTAAAAAGGAACTTGCAACTGAACTTGTTGAGTAGAGGATGAATAGCGTTGTTTTATCATGCACTATTTATTTACTGAGAAGGGTTGGGTTGGAAATACAAGAATGCTTTCTAAAAGTCCTCAACTTCTGCGGATGCCTCCACTTATAGTAACCTTGTTCTATTGCTTGAAAGAGTCTTTGAATATTGTGTCACTGTACACCAGTGATTTTCATTTGCCATATAGGGTAAGAAGCATTGTAGGTGAGTTGGAGGAAAAAAAACCAACAAAACAATGCTGAAGTTCCTCACTTAGAGTTTTGAGATTTATTGTAGGTAGAATGGACACAGTAAACTGTAACTTTTGGTTAGCTAGGAGGAAAAATATAGGTGTCGTATGGTCAGTTCTTAAGTTTCTTAACTGCGAGTCTTTTAAACTTTGCTGCTCGTTACGAAGCTGAAGAGCGTTACCTGCAAGACTGAACAAGTTTTTCAGTTGTTGATAGCTGATGAGAGCAGCTTTTTGTGCCTCATGTTTATGCACTTGTTCCAAGTTTTTAGTGCCCCTGTAAGGAAGGGCCACTGGAGACCCTCTAGTGAGACCTGTGAACTTTTTCCTTGTTGATGAGTAGATAGTGCAAAAAATTGGACAAAATGTCAAAGCAATCAGAGCTTAAGTTCTGTCTGCTACTAGAAGTGAAACAGACGGTCTGTCTATACCTGTTTTGGGGTTTTTTTTATTTTTTTTCTAAGAGATCTGGTCCAGTTGCAAAGTTGGGGTTTGTCCTTGAGGAAAATCAAGGAAACTTGGATGTAGTGTAGCATGCCATTGACAGTGCTGTTACTGCCGTGTGAACTTACCTTTTTTTTCTTTTTCTTTTTTTTTTTTTAAATAGTGCTCTCCATTCTTTTTTTTTTTTTAAGTCATCTTCTCTTTGCAGTTCTGATATTTGGTATTTGTTAGGAGACATTTGTGCTGTTGATCAAAATGATTTTTCTAAACTTCTGCCAGAATAAATGATGGCTGTTCCTTTTCTGCATTATGCTAATTCTAGGAAAAGTTTCAGTGCTTGTTTTGCAACTTCAGAATACTGACCTTTATCTGTCTTTTATTTCTAGTTGGTAATCATGGATATGACAACATCTTACCAGAAATGCATCCAATTTTTTTGGCAGTTGGGCCTGCTTTCAGAAAGAACGCCACCAAAGAAGTCATGAATGCTACAGACTTGTACCCCTTATTGTGCCATCTGCTTGGTATTAACCCACTGCCAAACAATGGTTCGCTCAACGCTGTGAAAGATATACTTGCTGAAGAGGTTCCTGTAGCCTTTGGAGCAGACACCTATGCTACTGTTTTAGGAGTCTTTCTGGGCGGCTTTCTTGTTACGGTATTTATTGCAGTTTTTGTGAAGCACTTTATCCTCACCCAAGCAAATACCATGCAGATGCAACACAATGAAGCTGCCCAGCCACTGTTGCAAGATTAATAACTCTTGGTACTATTTCCTGTTTGATGCTTAAAATAAGCTTATTGGGGGGGGGGGGGGGGGGGAAGGTGGATCAGCATATGTGGAGTAAAAGGAAATGAATGCTGATCCATTGGTACGCTGGAGTCCGTACATACTAGGTATGCAGAGCAAGAGCATCTTTCTGTTTTACCCTACACCCACTTAACCTTTTAGGGGTTGAAAATATTCTAGAAATAGGGAAAGCTGGAAAGCTGTATATGTATGTAGACATGTAGTGACAATAGACCTTGAATACCTCATTCTGAGTTACTTTTAACATCAACTGAGGTGCACTTCACAGAGTATTACATAGTGATTTAATTTCCTGCCCCCCCCCTTTTTTTTTTCCTTTGAGAGGTTTTTTAAGTCTCTTGGATTCTAACAAATCACTGAATGTGACTAGAGTTCTTTGGGGTTTTTTCTTCCCTGCCCAAGGAAGCTTTTGCATGGATCACCATTACAGATAGCGTGGTGGATTAAATCCTGCAGAAAACAACATTATTATTAAGCTAGGTCATGCAGTGCTAAGCGTTTAAGTTTAGAGTTAGGCATATTTGTTTAAATTTGTTGTGTTAATTTTAGCCCCAGAATATGAATCTAGGTGGTATTACCTTTAGCAATCAGCATTAAACTACGTGATTGGGGTTTTTTTAAATTTAGATAAATATAGGTCTTTATAATTTTAGGTACGATTTTAGGTAAATGTAGGTCTTTACTTTTTTCTATTGTTTTCTGTACACTGGACTAATTTTTCTAGGAATTCCGTGCTGCTGGCAGTTTAAAGAGACACGTACGAGCACACCACCTGTGTATCCAAATGGAGACTTTTCTATTTCTGTGGTAAAAGGGTTCTTTCAGAGTAAGGCTCATGAATCAGTTGAGGAACATACACGTACAAGCTGGTTTCAGAGTCAAACTTGTCACTGAGTGTAACATCAGATCCGTTACTGGAGACTCTTCTCCAGCGTGAGCTTGGCGTGCTGTCTTGCGTTTCATCTGATAGGTCTGGGTGGACCTTAGAATTTGATGAGTAGGATTAGACGTGCAATTTAAGGAACAGCCGTATAAATCTTAAGCCATATATACTCTTAAATATGAAAAAGCACACTTTAATATGGAAGAAGGTATAAGACTGGAGTTTTTCTTCCAGAGGAAAGTCTCTGTCAGGGAAAATCATTAATTCTGAGTCAACAGAACTACATATTTCTCTGATTCTTCTGTGTGGGTCAATGAATCTTTTTGCTATTGTGGTTTATTTGATGAGCTCACTTAAATGGTAGGTGAGAAGCTGCTGACTAAGGCTTGCATGAAAACCATGGTATGAAGGGAGAAAAGCTGTCTAGTTGTCAGACTTGTTTAAAAGCTGAATTTTTTTTTTCCCCTCCCTGTGTGAATTAACATTTCTCTGCACTTTGCTTCTGAGAACGATGCCCGAAAGAGAAAGAAACTCTTTGAAAAGGCACACAAATACTCAGTCTGATATTTCTGTAAGTGCAATTTATGGCTTTATCCACAGCACCCAGCAGAGGGCAAAGATGGGACCATCTTGGCCTTGGATGTGCTCTGTCAAGCTAATGGTGTGACTGACAGTCTAGTACTGCAGTTGGGAGGGTTGCTGGCAGACCTAGCAAGGAGCTGCAACAAGGTGACTAACTGACATACAGAACTCATTTTGCTGAACTTAATTCTGGACTTAATGAATGACATCGAGGTGAGTCCAGAAGTGAGCTTGCTTCTCGCTGCCTCGGTGATGACTCTGCAGTGCCTTGTCATGAACTGGCTGGTACCTCTGACGCAGCGAGCAGTCCGTGGGATTCCTTCGTGGTGGCAGGGACACTTGTTTAGCATTAAGCTGTCTTGCAGACGGATGTGGAAAGTTTCCAGAGACCACAGCTAGGTGCGGTGAATGCTTGAGAGGGAAGGCAATGAAATACTCCAATTTAAGGTATATGCTGGAAGTCTAGCTGTAGTAGTAGCTTTAGGAAAGCAGGAAACTTAGCAGATCTGTTGGAGGACAGCCCCTTAGTCTGGGGGATAAGTATGAAGTCTTGTATAACTTGATCTGACTCATCTCTGCCATTCTGCTGATACTGTTCTGTGTACTGCCTTGTTTTCCTACATTGCTATTTTCTTAAGAAAACAGTGAAGGAAAACATTTGGGTTAGGTGTGCCTGACACTGTAAAGCTGATTCCTAGTGGAGCTGACCATTAGGTATGTCTTAAGTTTAATTTGCTGATGCTGCAGGGGCTTTTCAAGCAGTAATGGTGTTCACAGTAGTTTCTAGAGAGGCTGGGGAAGTCCAAGTAGAAAACCTAAACCTCTAAATTGTTACTAATCACTTCCCTAGCTGCCTACCAGAAAGTGGATGGGAGACAGCAAATTGATGCATTGAGTCCACATTTTCTTGCTTATTTACAACTTAAAAATGAATTGTAGCACAAACTTGGTGTGTGTTTAAAGAGAGATCAACAGGCTTGGTAAAGCGAGTAACAGTGAAAATTGGAGATGCTGTAATCCTCACCTGTAGCAGTTACACTTTCTCACTTTGGAACATGCTGCTTTAATAGAAATTCTTCTTACTGCAGTAATTTCACAGCAATGCTTATGGCAGATGTAAAAATAATTGGATTGTCATCTCAGAGGTGTGCATTAAACTCCCACTTTTTAAATTGTGACAGGTGTAGTTCTATCATCAGCCAAGGTGACCCTTGATTTTAAGGAGGGGGCGAAGTTGGTCAGTGTTGTTCAGTCATCCTGGGACTTAGGCTTACCTGCCCAAACATGCAACAAAGGAAGAGCAGTAGGTTTCCCCTAACAAAGGGTTTGGGAACAATAACATTCAAAATAGATTGGGAACACGAACATGAGAGTTCTCGATGTCATTGTTCTGTATTGCACTGTAAGGCCCTTCTTTAAGGAGGGTAAAAGGAAACTGTAGAAAACTGAAGGGAATCTTTCAGCATTTGAGTATTTCAGTTTAGGTTTAAACATGTTTCCTTTATTGCCTTCGTGTATTTGCAGGTACCTATTGGGTAGTTACCTTGTTAGGATATTTGCCTAGCCAGTGTTAATTTTAAGTTGTTGGGTGTATGCTTAGTGAAATTGAAAGCACATATGATGCCACTGGAGAAAAAGATGAATTTTTTCTCTGATGTGGTGTGAGATTTAGTCAGACTACCTTTTTGTTTCGGGAGGACGTGGGATTTGGTTTCTGTATATATGATACTTTTTATGATGTATGAACAAGTTCATTGGAAACTGGGTTTGAGTACACTGTATACTACTTGTAACTTAAGCTTGGAAACAGAAGCCTGCATGATTTGTCTTACGTTATCGACCTGTGAGGCATACTTTGAGATGTCAAATGTTTTCTTTGTTTTTTCCTGTTTGGAAATGCTGAAGTTGAAATACATCTCTGCTGTAGCGCTATCAGGCATTGAGTACTTGCTTCATTTAAAAACACTTCTGGGGAAAAAAAGCTTGAAGTGTGGGGGGAGGGCTGGGGGAGAATGGCCTTAACTCATACGCATCCCAGATACTTCTTGTACTTTGCGTGGTGTATGCCTTTATTAAAAACAACTGGAAGTGTGATAGAATTTTTTCAGAATTTTACATCAAAGTTCTTATAAAAGACCTCTTCTTTCCCACCTTGCTACTGTGTATAGAAGTAACAGCTATCTGTTACCAACAATGGTAATGCAGTTTCTTTTATCAAAAAATCTTCCAGACTTTCTTAGTAAAGAGCTGAAGTAATGCTGTTTACAATAAATGTGGTCTCAAAAAAAAACCAAAAGCGCAAAAATGCCTATTATAAGAGGAAGGGTTGTACAGCATGACTTTTCAGAAGTGTGAAACAACGCAATCTTGAGCTGTGTGTGGGAAGAATGACAAATGTACAATTGTTGAGTCCTGCTGTTTTCTAAAATGCAAATATAACAGGCTTACTTCCAAATCTTCTTCCCTGCTTAAATAATGGCCATGGATGCTGTCTTGACCATACCTGTGCTGCTGTACATACCTTTCAGGAAATGGCATGTTTGTACTACAGTAAAGGTAACGTAAGCATTTATGAGATGTTAGACTACAAAAATTGTTGCAAGCACATGAAAAGGGTAAGTTCACGAGTGGTAGCTGCAGCATTGCAAAGGGACAGCCTTTCCATAATGAAATCCTAATCTGAATCATATTAAGTTAACAAATCTCTATTACTGTTTTTTGCAATAAAAGGGGGTACCATGCATATTAAAGCAAACATCTGTCCCTGTGGTCTGATCCTTGGAGGTACACAATGTTGTTGGTTTATTTTCATAGGGAGTACATGCTTTTCAATTTAGAACAAGTTAAACTTCCCCCTGAAACAAGTGGTTTGGACCTATCGTTAGTTGAAATCAGCTCAATTTTGGAACTGTGCTAATGGACAAAAAGCATATAAACCCAGAGGGGTGGATGTTTTAAGGCTCCTCTACGCAGTGTTAGGAGTTCCTTCACGGAGGCAGTCACCATAATGAAACATCAGGCTTTACTGCTGGGAAGTAGTGTCAGAAACTTCCCCTATTCCCTGCTAAACTTCAGTGCTAGTTTAAGTATTAAGAACTTCCCCTAAATTAATATGCCCTGTATGAACATTGCAGAGTTGCCTGTATGTAGCAAGTCATGAGATGTTGTCACAAACTATTGTAGGATATCTCTTAGCGTTGAGGAAGGGGGAAGCCACAGCTTCTCGTGTTCCTGTTTTGATTTACCTGCTCAAAAGGAAATCCGCCACTGACTTTCACAAACAATAATTTATACAAACTGTAATTAGGTAGGGGAAATATTTCATCATGTTTAAGGCACTAACACTTTTAAAAATACTAATCTTTAAATATGTTGACTTTGTCACTAAGGAGAAAGAGGTGTTTTTCTAGATTCTCTTGATTTGTACATGATCTGCATGAAATCCTGGATCTACAAGAGCTACTTTGAAACCCTCCCTGCCAGCAGCAAAGAATTGTGCCAGGAAGAATACAAAGAGCATTTTTATAGACCATACTGCATCTTTGGAATTGAAAATAATTAGCAACACAACTAGAATATAGTTTATCCTGTTTCTTGATTAATACTTAAATTTTCTCTTTAAACCCTTCCCACAACAGCACTGTTTAGTCTCAACACTAAAGGGAGGAGGAGTAGAGAGTAATGAGGATTTCTGCTAGACGCTACCACTCACTTTCTGCTTTCAGAGGAGCTCAGTTGCCTGGAGCAATTCTTACCAGAAGGTGCTACCTAGAGCTGGAAGGAGAAATGCATTTAGACCTAGATTTCCCCATCTGTGACAATATTCCTATTTCAGATTAGAGTGCTGCCATTGCGCTTCAGTCAACATTTACATTTCTGATAATTAAAATCTTGGTGGCGACCTTGACACCTGGCCTGTGATGGTGATGCACAGAGGAACTGAAAGCACATCAATCACGCACTGTATGACAATTACTCGGGGAAAAGAGGAGGAAGGGAAGAATAGTGGAGCATATACTGTGCTAATCAGTTCTAGCATCTAGAAAAAAAAACCCACAACCCTCACAGGTAGAAGACAGTACAGTTTGGCCTTACAGAGAACTCGGTTGAGTCAAGCCTTTCCATATACAGATGATGCAAAGCACCTCCCAGGCAAGTGTGACCCTCTGAGGATGGCAGCCTTTATTATCAAAATTACAAGAACGTAACAACTCTCTCCGCTATCGGAATTCAAGCATCCTCCCTTTTACAGCATCTCTAAGGCTGGGTTCTACCCTGTAAAACACTTACTTCATAGCAACTCATTAACCTGACCTCTTATTGTATGTAATTAATTACTTTAAATCTTCCAGCAAGATGAGAAAGTGACTTCTGTGTTCAGTCCAGTTACTTTTTCAAGTTCAGATTAATCCAGCGTAAAGCATGAGTCAGTAAGTAGAAACCAGCAGTTTAAGAAGGGGGAAAAAAAACAATACAAAAACTAACCTGTTCTGCGTTTTTAATCAGTACAATAGAATCCTCAGAGAGGAAGATACAATTTCGTAAAACTTCACACATCATTTTAAAAACTCAAATGTATTTTTTTCAGTGGGCAGTTAAAAGTAGCCCTTCCCTCCAAAGACTGTAAATTCCTCCCAGTTGGACCAATAAAAGGTACTCTGTGGCTAATACCAAATTGCACTGAATTTGAGCTTGTGAACAAGAAACCACATTGCGTGCTACCAAGTACCTGAGATCTCTCCCTTCAAATTATCAGTTCTTAAAACCATCAAACTCGTAGGAAGAGGACTTGGTAACTGTAGTTCTCTTTTTGGGTTAGCATTAACCATTTAACCTCACATTCTTTCCTCACTCAAAGATAAGGTACCACTAAGGCTTTCCAAACCAACATAATTTTTTTTTATGGCAAGTCACTAGACTTGACCACTAACAAGGAAGCAAGAGTTTCAATTAAGAGAACCATTAGCACTGGTCTTCACCAGAACTTTACATCTATACAACACAGACGCTACAGATAACAGATCTTATCTCAAAAAATAAATTAATTTTTTCACTTTAAATTTCCAGAGTTTAAAATAAGAGTTTGGAATCCTTGCTTGATGATTGCATGTCAAACTTGCAGTTGTTGCTTTTCAGCATGTTACAGCCTTCAGAAGATAATTAGCTGGTACACAGGGCAGAACCACCCTTACTACAAAAACACCTTCAACAGAGCTTACAACACCTGAAAAACTTTTCACAGGATTTAGAAGCAGTAATTTTACTACTACAGCCCATTAAACCGAGTAATCCAAAGATGCTCAGATTAAATTGGTGTCCTTGAGATAAGCAAGTAGTACCATCCCATCTCTGCAAGTGCAGGAGCTGTGGAACTAACTCATCCACAGACGTGCTTCTAGAAATGTCAATCTGCCCAGTGTTGTAACGGCTGAACTGCATACTTTATTGCTCAAAATAGAAGCGATATGCACCAATTCTTTCCTCACTGACTTCTGTTTTCCTTCTCGCCAGTTTGTCATATTGCTGTCTTAGGGTGGAAACACCTCTACACCCTCTATCCCCAAATTTAAGAACAAATCAGAACATACTGTCCAAACAGAAGTCACTTCTAACTCTCATAAAAAAAGATCTTTCCAACACATGTACAAGAACACTAAAAGAAGTCAACATTAATTTAAATTTAATACAAAAAAACAATTATCATTTACAAATATTAAAATTCATTTAGTCTATCCTGGCTAGTTCATACTCTGGAATTTCATTTTGAAAGTGTTCAAAGGCTTGAATGAAAAACTAAGCATCCTTATTTTGTTAAGCATATCTTCCAGCAGAAAGCCACCGGTTGACCATTTTGTTCTGAAAATATTTTTACAGGATTACTAGTCAGGTAGCACACACAAACAAGTTCGCAAGATCTGGCTGTACAGTATTTTATACAGATACCGTTAAAGTGCATCAAAGAATGCCATCCAGTGCAAGTTCAAACTGTCTTCCTGAAATCACTATTTAGCAAGCGAGGCGAGGCTCCCTACATGCTATCCAATTAAAGGATCGTCATCGTCATATTGTAATTGAAGTCGGGAAAATGGCCGTGGGGGAGCTACTCTATTCTTTGAGATTATTATAATGCAGGTGAAAGTAGTCAGTATCATAAAAGCCCCAATAACTATCCCAATGGCTTCTGGAAGATTTATGCACCACTGGTCAGCGAGCAAGCACTTGGTGTTACTGAAAGTGCCGTTGTGCGGCTGTGGTGTCAGTCCCAGGATGTGGCACATCATGGGGTAAATATCAACGTTGTTCATTGTGCTCTGCTTGTAACCCCGATGAAAAGCAGGCCCACGAGCAGCCAGGAACGGATGCATGCTTGGGAGAGCATTGTCATAGCCATGGTCACCTACTGGAGAAATGCAAAGTTAAGAGTTAACATCACAGTTTCTGTTTACATATCAAGTACCCCCCTCCCTCTCTCCCCCACACGCCCAAAAGGCATATATTTTAACCAAAGACTAATGCAGAATATAAAAGTAGCTGTTGGACTGAACATTGAAGGAACCCAGAGTTCCTTCCCTTTTCCCCAATTCCCATACTGGTCTTCGGCAATGGTTCCCTGCCCCCCTCCATTATCTCTTTTCCTTTCAGTCATCAACATTTCCAGTTTTCCCCTTACCACTCCTCGTGGCAAAGTTGAAAAGGATGTTGCCACTCCACAACAAGTCAGTAGCTGGCATGCAATTTTGTACTTCTCAGATTTTGGAAAGACATCTCCCCTTTGCAAAGCAAACACTTTAATTACTTCTTAAAAGCCAAGCACTTTCCCGTTGATAGCGTTCAGTTTGAGCATATTAAGTAGCCTCAAATCATGCTTATCGGATTAGGTACTTCAGGTGAAGGGATACCCAAATAGTCAAAACCAAAAAAACAGTCAAAGGATCATGATGCCTGTGACAGGCATACAACAAAATGCTTGTGGCTACAAGGTCACCAGTACTCAGACATTTGATAGGTTTTTAAGAAATACTCCGGTTTTTGGTGGAATATGAATGGCTAAAATGCAGCCATGGTCAAATTTCCTAAAAACATGCCTGAAAAATCTCTCCAAGATATCAGAAATTTCTCATAGCACACACAGCACAGTATTTGAGTGACTGCATTTAAATTTTGAGTTCATTTCTTAGTAACAGTTTAATGAGTCTCCCCAAGACTCATGGTTTCTTCACTGAAGCTTCTGATGTGAAATGTCAAAATTCCTATTGATTAGGTCACACTCACCACTTCAGTATACTTCCGATATTCCTTTTTTGATGTTTTCCACCATTACATTTGTTACCGCAAAGATACTACTGCACCACATCTTGCTTGTTTGTTTTAATGCAGTCCTATGTTTCTTGATTACATTTTTTTTCCTTCTACTAATTGCTTGTTTTGAACAGAGCTGTTCCAAGTCCCCTCTCCAATGAAGTTTCTTATCTTTCACCTCTGAAGGAGGAGGGCTGGTGTGTGCTAACATTGCTAGATAGGGTGTAGGTATTGACACCTGTGGCTGGTGTCACTGCCGCAATTTTGGGTTTTGTCCCTAATGAGCAAGACTGGCAAACTGGTAACAATGGACGAGGAAAGGCTGAGGTACTCAACAAGTTTTTTGCCTCAGTCTTCACTGGCATCTCCTCTCCCCACACCTCTTGAGTGGATGGACTGCAAGGCAGGGACTGGGGAAGCAAAGTCTCTCCCACTGTAAGAGATCCGGTTTGTGACGACCTAAGGAACCTCAACAAACAGAAGTCTATGGGACCCAACGAGATGCATCCCAGAGTCCTGAGGCAATTGGCTGATGTAGTTGCCAAGCCAGTCTCCATGATATTTGAAAAGTCATGACAGTAAGGTGAAGTCCCCAGGGACTGGAAAAAGGGAAACACTGCACCCATTTTTCACAAAGGTAGAAAGGAGGACCCTGGGGACTGCCGACCTGCCAGCCTCACCTCTGTGCCTGGGAAGATCATGGAACAGATCCTCCCTGAAGCTATGCTAAGGCACATGGAGGACAGGGAGGTGATTCAAGACAGCCAGCATGGCTTCACCAAGGGCAAGTCCTGCCTGACCAACCTAGTGGCCTTCTGTGATGGAGTGACTACATCAGTGGACAAGGGCAGAGCTAAGGACATTGTCCATCTGGACTTCTGTAAGGCCTTTTGACATTGTCCCCCACAACATCCTGCTCTCTAAACTGGAGAGGTATGGATTTGATGGGTGGACTGTTCGGTGGATGAGGAATTGGCTGAATGGTCACATCCAGAAAGTAGTGGTCAACGGCTCTATGTCTAGATGGAGATTGGTAACAAATGGTGTCCCTCAGCCTCTGCATTGGGACCAGTACTGTTCAATATCGTCATCAATGACATAGACAGTGGGATCAAGTGCACGCTCAGCAAGTTTGCGGATGACTCCAAGCTGAGTGGTGTGGTTGACACGCCTGAGGGATGGGATGCCATCCAGAGGGACCTGGACAGGCTTGAGAGGTGGGCCCGTGTGAACCTCTTGAGGTTCAACAAGGCCAAGTTCAGGGTCCTGCACCTGGTTAGGGCAACCCCCAGTATCAATACAGGCTGAGGGATGAAGGGATTGAGACCAGCCCTGCCGAGAAGGACTTGGGGGTACTGGGGGATGAAAAGCTGGACATGAGCTAACACGCGAGCTCGCAGCCCAGAAAGCCAACTGTATCCTGGGCTGCATCCAAAGAACCATGGCCAGCAGCTCAAGGGAGGTGATTCTGGCCCTCTACCCCACCCTGGTGAGACCCCACCTGCAGTGCTGCATCCAGCTCTGGAGCCCCCAACATAAGAAGGACATGGACCTGTTGGAGCAGGTCCACAGGAGGGCCACGAAGATGATCAGAGGGTTAGAGCACCTCTGCTGTGAGGACAGGCTGAGAGAGTTGGGGTTGTTCAGCCTGGAGAAGAGAAGGCTCTGGGCAGACCTTACTGTGGCCTTTCAGTACTTAAAGAGGACCTATAGGAAAGATGGTGACAGACTTTTTAGCAGGTCCTGTTGCGATAGGACAAGGGGTAATGGTTTTAAACTAAAAGAGGGAAGATTTAGACTAGATATAAGGAAAAGATTTTTTACATGAGGGTAGCGAAACCCTGGCCCAGGTTGCCCAGAGAGGTGGTGGATGCCCCATCCCTGGAAACATTCCAGGTCAGGTTGGACGGGGCTCTGAGCAACCTGATCTAGTTGAAGATGTCCCTGCTCATTGCAGGGGAGTTGGACTAGATGACCTTTAAAGGTCCCTTCCAACCCAAATTATTCCATGATTCGGTTGGTACACTTGCCAATCATTATGCTGCCACTTTTGCCTCTATTAGCGAATGCATGCTAAATGTTGTCAATTTGAAGATGATTGTAGCAAATCTGGGGGGAAATTAAAATATAAACATCTTACATTAAAAGTAGTGCTTTTGTACAAATAATGAGAAAATTTGAACTTAAATGTACAAAGGGCAGACAGGAAGAAAAACCAAACTGGGTGAAACCGGAAAGTCTACACCACCCAGCATCCTGTCGCTGACAGCAGTCACAGCAGGGAGTCTGGGAAGCACCCAGCAGGGTTAGCCCTGACATCCCAAACAGTCTCGAGCTGTTAGCTGCTCAGAAACTTCCTGGGAGTTGGTACCTTGGTATTTAATTTCTATTAATGGATTTTTCTTCTATGAATTTGTCCAATCAGTTTCTGAACACACACATATATATACTCATGCAGCCTTCATCTGCAACCAGAATTACAGGCTGAATTTTCTTATTATGATGATAATTAAATGTATCTGGAATTTCTTCTTTGAGATAAACTTTCACGACTGTTGCATTTTTTCAGTACGTTA
The DNA here is from genome assembly GCA_008921705.1 of Burhinus oedicnemus. Classification (NCBI taxonomy): domain Eukaryota; kingdom Metazoa; phylum Chordata; class Aves; order Charadriiformes; family Burhinidae; genus Burhinus; species Burhinus oedicnemus. Next base: position 1,984,573 of record VFFE01007200.1, on the reverse strand, counting down.
CACATGCCTCTTGCCTGCCAAAAAACCTCTGCATGTGAAACACCTGGAAATATGTATATATATACACAGATACATGTATGTATGTATGTATGTAATTTGACATTCATAGCATCTAGCAGGAAGTGCATAGCTTAGCAGTGCACTGTGTGAGGTAACATCGGTTTTGTTTTTTGTCTTTAAAACATGCTATTTGATGCCTCTAACAGGAAGAACTCTGGCTTCTTTGACCATTATTGTTGTGTTCCTATTATTTTTTAGTATTTCCTCCCATTTATTTTTGTCTCCTAGTATATGCACTGTAACATTAAATGTTGTGTCCTGCATTCTTCAATTTACACTCCCCTATATATTTTATATACAAAAACCAGTTAAACCACACTGTAGTGAAAGTTTGAGACAGATTGCTAACTTGCCTAAGATAACTCTTAAAAGCGTACCTCAGGCTATTAAGTTGAACATGACAAAGTGTTTTAGCCAACAGAATATCCCGCATCTCGTCCTCATCTGTTAAAACACTCCAGACTCAGACTGAGAATGTTCTAGAAAATGCTGAGATGTTCCTAAAGACTCCACTCGCTAAACTAAGACCATCCTACAGATGGCTGGAATATAAACAAGACAATTTACCAACATAAGCCACCAAAAACACAGATGAGGAAAACACACTTACATTTTGAAAGTGACTCATTTTGTACGATTGTCCAGCCTTCGTCTGCAACCAGAATTATGGGTTGAATTCTCTTATTATGACGATAATGAAATCTGTCTGGAATTTCTTCTTTAAGATATACTTTCATGTGACTGTTGCATTTTTTCAGTAAGTTATACACATCTCTCTTGTCTGCCAAGAAATAAAAACCCCTGCATGTTAAACAGCTGGAAATTATGTCCGGTTTACTGCAGTTATCTGTCACTAAACCTAAGATACAAAAGTAATTGTTTTAAAAAATATTTGTAAAAGACACATAGAAAAGGATTTTTTCATGTCCCTATTGAAACACCACATGTATTGAGGTGGATTTCACAATTTGCTGTCATTTTAAATCAGGTACCTCACAGCTGTGGTTTTGAACCTACAATTCAACTTACCCTCTGGGCTTGCAGGGGAAGAAGGCAAAATTCAAGCAGAGAAATCAATAGAAAGAAATCATACACCAAAGCAGTCAATATTTTATCCAAAGTAGTAAGTATTAAATTTTGTTATTGTATAAATCACTTTGTTCATTAGAATTGCTTCAGTATGGCCACAGTTGTGGAAACTGAGACCAGCAGTGTCACGATTTAAGACATGCTTGTTAGTAACTACTCCAGGATACAAAAATTGAATTTACTGTACTGTATGAAAAGTGAAGTTTCAGTCACAGATACAGAAGCGGTAAAGCGATCAAAGTTGGGTTTAGATTTTTACTTGGACATTTAGACAATGACATTTTTTACTCTGAATAAACATGAGGGTTTATTTCATGCTCACTGTGAATTACCACTGTATAGACTAAGTGAGCAACAAGACACCAGGCATACAGAACTACCTGTCTACTTTCTCAACAAGTTGTACCAGGACCATCTTTACCAGCCACAGCAATTTGACAAGAAACTCTCCTCAGCCCATTGTTTACCAAAACAAAGTAATTTCTAAATAAACAAACATTCTTTAGCTTATTCATTAAGCTATGTCAAAGTTCAGCAATATGAACTACATTGGTTTTGTAAAAGATGTAAACAGTCTACCATCATGTGTACTCTTTAGTAGTAAGGCAAACAAGATTTAATTCTCAGTATATGACTTAAAAAAAACAAAACAAAACCGAAAACATACTCTGCCTTGGCAGCACTGCAGCAACTGGAGTCTTGTCTATCAGGGTATAGTTATTGCGACCAATGCAGTCATCCAGGATAATCAGCTGCTTTGCAGAACACGAGGCCATTCCATGATCACTTGTTATTATGATATTAATAGTGTCCCACAAACCTAATGCCTTCAATCTATTAGTAAGAAAACCAATATGATTATCCACTTCTTCTAATACTTTACGCATGTTCTCAGTGTCCTCTGGTCCATACTTGTGCCCACTTGCATCTGGTTCTTCCCAGTATAAAGTAGCAAAACTGACTACTGGATTAGAGCTGTTCAGCCACGCAACAATTTTCTCCACTCTCTCCTCAAACGTTACTGAAAAGTTGTACTTCATAAAGAACTGAGGGGTTGTATCGTTAATTTTCACATCGGTACCAGGCCACATTGCAGCAGCACTTGCTCCATTTCCCTGCTGTTGATTTGTTACCCAAATTGGAACTGCCTCATTCCACCAGAAGGGATCTGAATCATTGAACTGTGAAAACTTTTTCTTGGCATCTGCATCGTACATGTCATTAGCCACGATGCCATGGCTTTCTTCATATAAACCTGTCACTATGGTATAATGGTTTGGGAAAGTCTTGGTGATAAAAGCATTCGTAACTTGTCTTACAAGCACGCCATCCTCAATGAATGCCTGAAGATGAGGAAGTTTATAGGTTTCCAAGTAATCAGCCCTGAAGCCATCAAAGGACACAAGGAGTAACCTGGATACCGAATCACCAGTAGAGTGAGCACAACAAGCAACTATTCCAGAAAAAAATAATGTTAACATCGAGTTCATTGTTGATACTTCAAAGTATTTCCAGCAGGTAATCAGATGCACCTGAAAAATTAAAAAAGATAAGGCATGTAACACAAAATAATTGTACTGGAACCAGTTTAACTAGCTATACATTATGCACATCTTCCTCATAGAGGTTAACTGCAAAATAACCGGTCTAAACAACCACTGAAGTCAACAGTATATTTCCCTACTGACTTCAGAAGTTTGTCATATATTGTCATAGTTTTTCATATATTAAAACAAATGATCAACAAGACTAAATGAAAGAAGAATTGTTTTCTCTCTTTTAAGCAAGCATTCCAGCATTCTGTGTAGAACTGTAGTAAGACACATTCCAAGACAGACAATCAGGATTTTTCCTCATGTTCAAGCACAGGCACCTGTACAATTCTGGCGCCACACTTCTGAGTCCTGTGCAGCTCTAAATCCTGCTTACACATCACTGTTCAGACTAGAATTTTGTTTTCTACTGTAATTATAATTTTTATTTTTCATCCCACCTTTCCTCTTCCACAGCTTCCACCCTCTCGAGCTGTTTCTATTTACTTATTGCTTACTCTATAAGTGGAACTGCCAGGTGTAACTTCTACTTCTGTTTTCTTTCTAAGCTGTTGTACATCTACCATAACAGTATTTAAACCTGTTCTTTACGTATCATATTTCTTCTCTCTAAAAAAAGTTAAAAAAATCATTAGTAACCTTAACTATGAGGCAAGTATTTCTCACCAAGGAACTCATGACTATTATAAATGCAAGGTATGATTTGTAAGCTTCCCGCCCCCCCCAAACTTATTATATATGACAGGAGCACTTTGTTCAGGAAGGTCCAGAATTATTCTGCAAGCCTTTAAGAAAAAGGAAGTGAAGCTCCACGTTTCACTAAAGCTTCTGCAATATTGTTAGACAGCGTATTTACTTCTCAAGAAGAGTTTTACTCCAGCAAATTTCTCCTTTACCTCACTTACACAAACTAGGGTGATTCTAGGAGGAACAGCAGGTACCTTCCTAACCGTAGTAACATCTTCTGGCCTGTCTCAACACTTTCCCCCAAACTCTGTGAAGCTGTGAGTGTATTATTTTAAAAGTGTAAGTAGTTTTAACGTTAGCGAAAGCTTTAGCAGCGAGAGCTATTCAAAGCATGGGAAATCATCTCCCCCGCAAACAACAGTTAAAGTTTCTTTAGAAGATACAAACGTTAGAAGAAAGGATCGTCAAAACCAGCATTAAGGTATCTCCTAATGCAGAGGACTTGTGACACACAGCCCCCTTAAAGAGGGGAAAAAATAAAGAAGAAATGAGATGACTAACAGAGGAGAGGGTCACCCGCTTCATGTTGCCAGGTGCTTTAAAAAGCAGAAGCAAGAGTTTTTCATAGCGCAGCAAGACATAAGACCGCACCATTAGCTTCAAAATACTCAGAAGATGCTCGGCGTTTGTGTTTGTACCCGCTGTACCACTGCCAACCGCGCAATGCCCTCCCCATTACAGCCATCTGCTCCCGAACCTCTCCCCCTTCGAAGCCAGGTTTCCGAGTTGCTCAGTTCAGTAAGAAGAAAGGAGTTATCCCGCCCTTCAAAGCCTACAGCGACATGCCGCCTTCTCGTTACAAACTTATCCGCCCTACGGGACCGGCAGCCGCAGCGCTGGAAGAGAAACCCGGCTCCGGTGCTCGACCGGGGGGGGGTGCTCCGACAGCCGGCCTCGCCGCCCCGCCGGCTCCAGCCAGCCTACCGACGCTTTCTTCCCCTCACCTAAACACCGAGACGGCGGAGGCGCGGCCGCCCGCCGGTACGAAGCCCGAGGCCGGTGGAGGTGTGTGTGGGGGGGGGTCCCGCGGCCCTGCCCCGGTTACCACAGCCTCTCCACACGGGAGATCTCCCCGCCCGTCTCCCCCTATCCCCGCTGCCCGCCGCGGTTCCGCCCTGACCCCACCGTGAGGGCCCGCTCCTCCGCGGCGCTGGAGGTGACCGGCTGTGGCGGGAGGGGGGGGGAAGGAAGCACCGCGCCTGCGCACCGGCTGCCCGCGCGGCCCCAACCGCCGTCAACGGCCGCGGCGCGAGCAGCTGCCTGCGGGAGGGGGCCGCGGTAGCGGGGGGAGCTCGTCAGCGGGCCCGGCCTCCGCCGGATGCGATTGGCTGGGGGCCCGCTGGCGGAAGCTCCGATTGGTTCCAGCAGAGTGGGCGTGGCGCCGTGAGACATGGCGGGGGAGGTGGCTGGAGGGGTCTGGAGTGAGCTGAGGGGAGAGGAGCTATGGGGGACTGAGGGGAGCGGGGGTGAGGGAGGGCTGTGGGAAGCTGAGAGGAGTCATGGGGGATTGAGGGGAGTGGAAGTGAGGGAGGCTGTGGGGAGCTGAGAGGAGCCATGGGGGATTGAGGGGAGTGGAAGTGAGGGAGGCTGTGGGGAGCTGAGAGGAGCCATGGGGGATTGAGGGGAACAGAGGTGAGGGAGAGCTGTGGGAAGCTGAGAGGAGTCATGGGGGATTGAGGGGAGTGGAAGTGAGGGAGGCTGTGGGGAGCTGAGAGGAGCCATGGGGGATTGAGGGGAGTGGAAGTGAGGGAGGCTGTGGGGAGCTGAGAGGAGCCATGGGGGATTGAGGGGAGTGGAAGTGAGGGAGGGCCATGGGGAGCTGAGAGGAGCTGTGGGGGACTGAGGGAAGCAGAGCTGGGGGGAACTGAGGGGAGGTGAGGTGAGGGAGGGCTGTGGGGGGCTGAGGGGAGATGGGGTGAGGTGGCCTGAAGCATGGGGGGTTGTAAGGAGCTATGGGGTCTGAGAGGAGAAGAGCTGAGGGGAGCTATGGGAGGCAGCTCTCATAAGCAGGGAGATGTGGCGGATTGCAGGGAAGCACTGGTTTTTATGAGAGGCGTGTTAGCCCCCCTGGGCTAGGATGCAGGTGGGTTGGTTTCCGAGGTGGGACAGTGAGGCCTGCTGGTAAGAGGTCAGAGCTCACTTAGGGTACAGGCTGTTTGCTGGGGTGCCCCGTGGCTGCAGAAGGATGCCGTGGTGTGAGGCGAGGCTGTTACAGGGTGTGTTACTGGGAGTTGTCCTGTGTTTCCCCAAGATGCCTGTAACCAGCCTCCTTTGCAGGTGTTGCAGCAGCCCCAGGCTGTGGCCTTCGCAAGGCAATGGTGGTTATCAGTGTGATTACAAATCTCCTGTTCTCCATGACTCCTGCTCCCTTTCAGCTGCACGGCTCTGAAAGTTGATTGTTTGTACTCTTTCCTGCATGTGACCTTTTTGTGCTCTCATGTGACATCTGTGGTTTACGCTAAAACTTAGAACACATACAGGAAATTATATGTGTTGTTGAATGTAAGTAGTCTGAATGCCAGTGCTGCTTTTCGAAAGGCAGTGTGTGGTGTGATGGGTTCAGGTCTGTTTTGGGTCCTGGTGTAGGTTTGCTTCATAAATTCAGGCAAATAGTTTACATTCCCTTGGTTCTCCATGTTATTATGAGAAGGGATTAGTAATTCTGCAAAACCTGTTAAGTTACTAGTGCTGAATAACAATGCTCTATGTAAATAGAGAAAATAAGTATCCTTAGCACAGAGTAGAAATTGTCACTCCATTTTAAATTTCATCGTAAAACCTGAGAAAAAGACATGTCTATAGCTTCAAGATTGAGTGTAGGATCTGAATTTAATTCTGTGTATCCTGCTAGTGTGTTTATTCTGAATGCCACATAGATTTGAGCTTGTTTCTAATGGGTTTCATGTATGTATGAGTTTGGCAGGTTGTGCTACCTGTGCATGCCAACTGTGGAGTGGCTCTGAAGATGTGGTACAATATACTGAATAAAGGGACACGCCTCTGATTCACCTCAATTTATGGAATGTAACAGGTATGGCAAAGCACAGGGTTGTGAAAGAGGAAAAAAAATAAATCCAGATGAGTTAGATAAGACTTCTTGCAGCTATGTTTTGTATGTCAAGTTCAAGTCAAGGTGGTTTCGTCATTCTTTTTTCCTCGTTCTTTTTTCCTCATTCACAGTAATTCAGCTTTGTAAATATGCACGTGACAGTTGATCATGTGGAGGAGGGAAGTGTCCTTTATGAATTACTTTATTGTATTTCCTTCAAAATATTTATTACATAGAGTGAATTAGAGGTCAAGGGAGTACATAACAGGTGCAATCTTTTAGCCAATTTCATCAAATTATGATTAAGGTCTTGTTACAAACTTTATGCAGAGATACACACAAATTTTAAGCATCAAGGCTCTTTTGCTAACCTAATTTGGTAACATACTTACTCAGCTATTCAGTCCTAAAAGGTGTGAGTAAGCTCTTGTTTACCCTTACCCATGTGCTTTGAAACCTATTTGTGGTATTCACTATTCATGAGCCCAGCCTAATATAATGTATCCAATTTGACACGTCATAAAGGAAGCATACCATACCAACTCTGGACTTTGAACTGGGCTAGCTGACACGTATCACGTATTTCATACAGCTCTTGATTCCATTTACAGTGTATGCCTCCAAGAAATGGATGCGTTATGTGTATGCTTACATTAAGAGAAGTAAAACTGGGAACTACCAAGATATTTGCCTTTTCTCACCTTAATCTCTCTCCGTATTGTATTTCAACACACAGTTGTCTGTATAGACTGCCGTTCTAAGCACTAGACTGTACTAAATCCTGCCAGAAGCTGTACAGATTTACTGCTGTAGTAGAAATGAGCATTTGCAGCTTGAAAACCATTGCATGCGTTTGTTTGTGTCAGTGGAATTTAGTGAATGACAGGAAGTAAAGGGTAGGTAGCCTCACAATATTCTCAGTGTTTGGCTAGATTTAGTAAAACACTTAATTTCTAGATGGGAAACTATACCCTCCTGTTGGCAGTGTTGTAGAGGGGAAGCAGCTCATTATTTATTCAGATGAAAACTAGATGTTGCACATGAATAGTTCAGATACTCGTCTTAAGTACTTACTTGAGAAATAGCAGGGCATTTTCATTAGTTAGAGTTAAAATAATTGAATATTGAAAGAGAAATATTTTCTTGTATTTTTTCCAATTTTGTTCTCAATTTTATCCATGTGACAGATCTCTGGTGATTTTTTTAATCTGTCATTTACTGTGTTTTGATGCATTTTTATATAGTTGAGATGAATAAAGATAGGAAGACATTTCATAAAACCATAACAGGGCTAGGTGACTAACAGCTATTACATTGTATTAGGCTTCAAGCTTTTAGTGCCCATTTAATCTGAAGAAGAGGTTGTATACGGAGGCTATAAACAAAACCGTGCTCTTAACCGTTCTGTTTCTCAAACTGTCTATGGAATGATATCCCTAAGGCTGCATGACAGGGTGGTACAGAGTAGTGTGGTGTCTCTGTCTTCCCTATTTCAGTTACTAGAGCCTCCACTGTAAACAAGCTTGAAGCCAGGTTGCTGGGCTTTCTAAGGGTGCTTAGTTTCAGAGGTAAACAAGGATGTTGAAATGATGCCAGATTTTAAAGGCAAACTAGAGCAGCTGGACGAATAAAAAGTCAGTATTTCTTAGGCTCTCAGGTATTCTAATGGAGTTTCCAACCATGGAGTTGGAGAGCAAACCAAACAAAATTTTACAAAAGGAAGTGGAAGACCACAAATAAAGGGCTCTGAAACATCCAAATCAGCAATAATTGTTTAGGCTCTGCAGCAGGTAAATCAGGTTTTCAGATGTCTGTTGACAATGACTACTCCTGGTATTTTTAACAACTAAAAGCTGTTGATAACGTGAGAGTTGAGTGTCCTGTGGAAAATAATTTTCTATTTTTTGTTTAGTTCCCAGTGGAGAAGCATCTGTCCTATGCAGAGTCAAATTCACTGATGTGATGGCTTTAAATATGTCTTTATGGGGTCAGTAGCAAAGAAAAATCTAGGTGAAGATGAATCTCTGTTATTACAGTGGGGTCCTGCATTCATGAGCCAGCCCCTCAAGAGTACAGAATCCAGGTCAGTGTTAGCTGAGCAACAAATGGATTTCTGGAGGCCTGCTTCAAGGATGTGTTGACTCTTAGGTGAGACACGAGTCTGTTCCTATTATGCAGGTCTGTGTTAATGGTGGTAGGAGTAACTGGGTAGAGGAACTTGAGTCTCTCACTCTTGTAGAGAGCACAAAGCCAAAATAGAAAAGTACCCTACACAGAGACTTCCTAAAAGATCTGAATGCAGGATAAAGGTCTTTTCCTCATGTTGTTTAGTGCAAGATGGGCAGTGAATAAAACATTACTGTTAATGACCTGTGAAGAGATGTGGCACTGTTAACCATATAAGTAAAGGCTGAGGCTGGAAACAATGCAAGAAAATTTGTTTGCAGTTGATTTAATCCAGGTATTTAGTGCAGTCAGGAGTGAAAACACAGTATAGATTTGGTAATGTGGTTGAACTACATTTTGCAAAGCTTTGGAAATGTTTGAGCTTTAAAACGAAAAAAAGTTATTTTTGTAAAACCAGCATCCTGAATGGCTAGGAACATTCATGATTTTTGCGTTGAGTGCTCTTAAGTGCAAACAAAGGGCCTGACTCCAAGGGATGCTAAAATCCCTCAGTTTCTACTGACACAATAAACATTGTTTGCCAGCATTCAGTTTCAGGTTCAGCTGTTTCAAAAATCTGAGTGTTTTGTTTTAATTATTCAATTTTCTTGCTTCTTTTATGGCTGGAAAAGGATACTTTAGAGCAAGCAACTGAAGAACCTCAATTTGTTTAGATTATGAAGAAAGATATACAGGCTCTTTGCTTAAAGTGTGCAAGTGTCGTCTTGGAGAACAAATACAATGGAAGGACGCTTTTAATTAAAGCGCTAAAATCATATCTGGAACCAACTGGAAATGACCTCCTGAGAAATTCCAATAGAAACAGGTTGCTGTTCTGCCCAGAGAAGTTGTGGAGACCCCATCCCTGGAAGTGTTCAAGGCCAGGTTGGATGGTCCTTTGAGCAACCTGGTCTAGTGGGAGGTGTCCTTGCCCGGGGCAGTGGGGTTGGAACTAGATGATCTTTAAGGTCCCTTCCAACCGAAACCATTCTATGATTTCCAAATAGGGCTATTAACTGTTGAAGCTACTTGTGACACTGATGAATGACGTGAAGTTTCCAATACTGTGGAACGTCTACAAGATGTGCAAGTTATTGGCTTTAATAAAGGGGTACCCGAGTAAAAGTCTTGTATTGCAAGTCTGAATTAAATAGCGTAATGTGGCTTTTTGTCTTTAATTATTAATTTCTGAGAAGATATGAGGTATGCTATTCTTATTACTCTTCCTTCTTTCCACCCTTCCCTTCTGCTCTAGAGGTCAGGGATGGCTAACTCTAGTAATGCTGGAATTTCTTTACAAGCTGGTCTTTTGCTTGACATTTTAAAATAGGTCAGAGCTGGAGGTGCTGATTTCTGTTAGGGTTACAGGGTGAACAGATAGCTTCGGTAGTGCCTTCAGTGGTCTGATTTTAACATACTATTCTAAATGTGTTAGGGCCCTTACTATATTTGCTGTCCTTCAGATAAAATCAAGTTTGTCTAAGCAAACAACTTAAATACCAATAAATGTCTGTGTGTGTCCAGGCTACTGAACAGAGCCCTGTGTATCTCTGGAGAGTGAAACAGGCAATTACCTGGGTTCCTAGGATGAGTTTTGATGTCCATTTGTAGGCTTCTAAATGTAGATGAATTCCAACCTTGCTGTCTAAAAAGACACCGATTTTAGGGAGCTCAAATGGTTGAGTTTTGCAGTAATAAAGATCATCTCTAGAATATACTTAATCTCCTTCTGACATAATTCTTTCCACCTCTTCTTATTACATACTCTGAGATGCCCGTCGCTGTCCACTGGACTGTAGAAACAATCAGTGATTAGCTTAATCTAGGTGCTGAACAATAGATAGCTAAACTTAGTATAAAAAAGGCTTCTAAAAATGAGACCTAGGAGATCTTGCTGGTTGACTGCAACTTGTGTCTTGTCTATACTAACTGGAGTTACGGTCATGTTAATTCTGGCATTTCTTGCTTTAAAAAGAATAAGGTTAGAATAAAAACAGAAATTCAGTCATGAAGTAAAAAATAAGCCTTGAAAATTAGGAGTTCTGTTGCTCACATTTTTTGTCCTTATGTGAATTTTGCTGCTTGTGGTTTATATGGTTATTTGTATTTCTGCAAAGCAAGTAACCAGTGTTACTGGATGGCTCACGCAGGTACGGGTGGTACAAGCAATGGTACGTGACACAACTTGAATTACAGAACGAACAGCAGAAAGTATTTCCGTTACTAACTACCACATTAATTCAACATCTTCTAGATTAGGGAGCAGAGGAATTTAAGGAATGGATGAAATTGGTGATTTCTCTTTTTTGGATTCTTCCATTCTTGTGGCTGTGGAGCTGGGACTGTTACTCGGGGGGCTTCATTTTCCAATGGAGAATGGAACGCACAATGGTGCCAAGACCTTTTTCTGCTCTCCTGCCTCGTACAGCCTCTTTCTCACTCACAGGAGAGAAGTGCCATTTCACAGGGCGCATGTGCACACAGCTGCTCTGCCCTGCTCCTTTGCTGAAGCAGAGCATTTTCGGCTGGGGAGTAGGAAGGGAGCAGCCCAGGACACGGGAGCAGGCGAGGACACTGGTGTCCCATGTCACAATGTGGGCACCTCCATTTTCATCTCGTTTGTTATCACATAACTTTTGAATTGTGGCATGAAAATGATTTCTGTCTTCCTTGAAGATGAAATGTAAGGGTTGTAAACCAGCGTTGGGTTCATATAATGTGATTTGAAATGCACCTGATTTTCACGTGGATAAATTCTTAAGTGCGGTCAAGTTTACTCTGGGGCTTTATCACTGTCACAAGAAAGTGTGGATCTTGGAGCTGAATGGTACTTTTCTTTGCTTTCGGAGGAGGGCAGAGGAAGGGAGAACTTGGGTAACTCATGTTTCTTTCTCATGAAATCCACATCAACTATATTTGTTTATTTTTAAACAATACTCATACATTATGCTCTTATTCCTTATTTTATCTGTGATATTTTATACCCTCCAGCAGGTGCTGCTGTATCCTGCTAATGTCGTCTTCGTGGAGGAAAAAAAATAATAAAATCAGTCATTTGATTTAATATTATGCAACTGGACTTTGCTCTTTGTTTTGCATCATGAATGTGTCTGTGTGCTCTTCTCTTCCTCAAGTTAGTTGCCAGCAGAGGGACTAAGGAGGGAATTTTTATGATCCCAGCATATTTAATCCTGCAAATGCTCTTTATAAAACGGGGTTGAAGATCTGTGGGATTGGGCCGTGCTAGAGCAACTTGAACAGATGCAGGTAGAAATACATTTGTATTTTTACAAAATGTGAAGAAGTGCGAGTGTTTTCTCAAAAGTAAAAAACATTCATAAAAAAAATTGAAGTTATTAACATTTGTAGTTGACTCATTGGTTTTCCCAAGTTTCTTAAGCTTTTGTAATTTTAGCTCATGATTTTAAATCAGTCTTATTGTTAGTCTAATAGCTGGGCTTGAATGCTAGGAGTTTGCAATACAGATTACACAGCACGTGTTTCAGAATCTCTTATTTAGGATTTCCACATGAAGAATTGTGGCTGAGTTACATACAGAAAATGTAAGGAGGAGATGTGGTTCATTCTGTGTGCTGATGGACCACTAGTGCCAGGCAGGAATTTGTGGGTAGTAAAATAGTTGAAATTAGGTCTTGATATGGGTTACATGTCCTTGAGTTGCATCAGGCCAGAAATGTGCTCGTGAGCGAAGAGATCTCATTGATCTCTAATATTGACTTGTGTCTTTGTACTGTATTGCTGGTTCCATACAGGGAATTGAAATTCTGCTGCAATGTTTTTCCTCACTGTTACAGTGATTAAACCTGGTTGTGACTATGATTTTGGCACTTCTGGGATTATCCAGGAGCCCTAGAAGGTGAATCCAAGTTTAATAAGCTGAAGTATTGTTTTGCTTTAATATTTAACTTTATTAGTAGTCTAAAATGTTCAATATAAGAATAATGACAGTAAACTACAATCATAAATGTCAGGCAGGCAGCACCTGCTACTCTGCCACGTGAAACATCATGTGTTCCCCTGGTTGTTCTGTTTGGAGATGTCTGGAATTACAATCTTTCTTTCTAACCTCTCTTCTGTGTTTCTTTTAGAAACCCAACCTGGTTGTGGCAGTTATCTCTCAGGAAGTTACAGGCCTCAGTCAGGAGGAAAACACTTTCATTTTTCCTTTTGGCTCAAACCCAAAATCTTAAATATAATTAGATTCTCAGAATTCCAGTAATAATCTACATAATCCAGATGCACTAAATGTGTAGATAAAAAGTCTTTAGTCAGTAAGGTCTCATAACTTTGATAAATTCAGATTTGGATCTTTAATGAGTTTCAGCTCCGTTGACTTCAGATACTCTGGAATGCATCTCTGTCTTAAAGAGGGCAGTTCATTTTATGGTAACGCTGGAAGTATTCATCTGCTTTAGATTCTGTGGAGTTCTGTGTGTCTCTTCATCTTCAGAGAAAAGGAACTGTACAGGCGAGGTGGCTAACTAGATTGCTAAAGTGGCATTAACCCATCTTTGGAAATGGGTCTGTGTCTTATGACATAGAGGTATATAACCTAAATGTGTTTATAAGTAATTGATATATTAAGTATACGTAATAATAATTAATGCTTATTCAGTGCTTTCTTTTCCTGGACTCCAAGGCAGCTCACAAGTCTTTTTACGGTTTATAGATGTGAGGATGAAGTTGCTAAATGTGAAGTGACCGGTTCAAGGTCCGAAAGTGAACCAATGGCAAAACTGGAAAGAGTTCAAGTCTGATGCCTTTTTCTTGTGGATATACCACTTTATAATTTTTTGTTTTGTTTTGTTTGTAGTTTTTTATAAATGATCGTCACTTGTTGATGTTTTAAGTAACTGCTGAAACATTGCAGATTGCTTGTATTGTTGAGGCAGTTTTGCCTTGCTTTTCCTTAAAGCTAGGCTTTTGTGTGTTGAAAGTATGAGTAAATGGGTGAAGTCTGCATTTTTACCTCTTTACACAAAATGTACATAAGGTTTCCAGTAAAACTATTTTTGACTTCCTATGAAAGAATGCCTGTTTTTTACCATAGCTTTCTAGTACTGATAAGTGCTTCAGCTGTTTTTCACTATACTTGGCCAGGCTATATCTGGAAGAACAAAAAATGATTACAGCTCCTAAGATATAGTTACCAGCAGTCAGATAGACAAAGGGGTTAAAAGTGAGACAGCCCTATCTTTTACCTCAGTTGAATTGTAGTTGTTGATTTAAAGCTCTCCGTAAATGATTGTTGGAGATCTGCCATGTGTAGCAGAGCATTGAGAAAGTATACCACAGACTCTGCTTCCTCCTGACGAGTGTTTGCCTGTCAACATCTCACTTTAATAGTAGTCTTTTAAGGTACCAGAAGGCAGGCAAAACTCACCAGCCAGTGTCATGGAAGATCAGGTCTTTACCACTGTTTATCAAAATGTTAATGACACCACTGAGTATGAGATTCCAGACTCTGAGGAAGACAAAGGGGATAATCTCTATGATCCTGTCCATGAAGATCCAGCATCTCCTTCTTCCATCACTACTATCCCAGAGAGCATGGATAGTAGTCAAGAGAGCTCAGAAGATAGCCGTAGTAATTCGGTGGCCTCTCAGCACGGGGCTGATGGGGAGGATGGTTCTTTGTCTCACCATGGTGCTGAAGAAGACCACCCATACCAGGAGATGGATGTGATAAGCCCAAGTCTGGACGATGAACAGGTGGAGGGCATGGTGTTTGAGAGCAACATGCATTTTCCTCCAGATTTCCAGTTGCGTCGGAGCCAGAGCACTTCTTCCAACTCTCCAACTTCCCTCAAGTTCCCCCCTAACAATAACTTCGGAGAAACTGACAACTTTCATGAAGACTGTGAGATTTTCATGTTTGTAAAGGTAAGAGCTTGGGTGCTCCTAAGAATACAGTGGTTTTAAACCCCAAATCAATGTATGTGTCCTCCAAATCAGTAAAATACAGCTACCTGCTGCTTTGTTCCCAGCTCTGCCGCCTGTGTGCTGCAGGGGGCCAATCCATTCAATTACCTCTTAAATCTTAAGGCACAGAAAGAGAAGAGTTGTGTTGTGTGGAGATGCCTGGGATTTCTTCACTTCAAGTGGAAGTACGAGTATGGTGAAAGTATTCTGATTGTTGCTGCAATTCATTTATTCTGTGAAATCTCCCTGCTGTTACAGCTAGACTACTACTACTTGAACTGGTTTAGTTAAGCTAGTTCAGCTATCCCTGCTTTTCACTATTTATCTAGTAGCTAATAGCTCAAAAGATATTAACACTATGAAGAAAACTAAATATATAGTTTAAATAATGGCAATAAAATTTCCACAAATGCTCATCCCTGAAAGAGGTATTTCTTTTATTTATTTCAATATTTAGATTAATGTATTTCTGTGATTAGTTAGATCAATGTATTTCTGTGACAATTTTAACATGTATTTTTCATTAATTGCAAGTTCAGTGTAAATTACTGAGGGGGCTTTCACACTTTCTCTAACCTTGTGAAGTATTCCTTAAATTTCTAAACCATAAACACTGGTGTTCTTAAATAAACACTGTACTTCCCTTCATAAAAGCTCTTGTATTCAACCATTCTCAATATTTATTAGGTTGTAATGCAGACCTGACAGTTTCTCCTTTTTAACTACATAAGAGAGAGGTTTTCATGTTCTTGTTTCCCTTGAATGGGACCATACGCCATGAGTGTAATACTCTGTTATTTCAACAGAATTGTTATGAAGTCTGTCACTTTTCAACATAAATAAGATTATCGGAATCTGTTCCTGAGTTCCACAGGTGCTTTGAAAGCAGGGTAAGAGATTTTGTTACCACATACAGTGAGAAGTGATTTCAGCAATGTCAGTATTCGGTTAATTTAGTTTATTTAAGCAAGAACACGCTATAACATTTGCGTTGGTGTGAGAAGCTGATTATCTTGTGGGAGCTAGGGGAGATCAAATGACTTGGTGGACTCTTCTAATACTTCATTTGGTTTCTGTTGTAAATCTTGGAAAATGGAGTTAGTTAAAAAGTTATCCTACATTTATTTGTAGGATAAAAGAGAGCGCTGCCATGAAGTGTCAACAGAATCTTGAGATTCTTTTGAATGCATTAAGAAAGTTACAACTGAAATATTTTTCCTTTGTGTCATGTCTTCCTGTGGATGAAAAGTTGATGTTATTCCCCCTTCGTGTCGCCTTTCTCTATGTGACAATCCTTTGTGATTGCTTTTGTAATTTTTGCATAAAGGTAGATCATTTAAATTATTGATAAATTAAAAAGAAACAAACTGGAAATGGCTATCAGGTTACTTAGTCTTACTCTGCATAAGACAAACCATACAACTTCAGCCATTTCTCTTGAATTTCAGTCTAACTGCAGCTACTTTTGTAAAAAGTTGTGTATCCTTCAGGAGAGGGAGTATACTAATTGCAGGGTCGTGAATCATTCTGGGTCCGCACGTGCTGCCACAAGGAGTTTTTGCCACTGATTTCTGTAGAAGTGGGCTACGAGAGCCATGAGTGAGGGCACTTGGCCTTTTTGTTATCTTCATAGCACCTACACTGTATGGCTCTTTGAAGCAGCAGCTGTCCTATTTCTGGGACTGGATCATGGTCAGTGCTAACAATACGTTAATTGTATGGACAAAGTAAGATCTATGATGTTGTTTCTAGTTCATATCTCTGTAGTCCTGCATACAAGTTTTCAAAGTTGCAGCAATTGAGTATATTTTGTTAGCAACTTCATGGTGTTAGCAATGTGAGCGTTGTATTTTTGCTTTGAAATCATCTCTCTCTATCCGTTATACATTCATGTTCCTCTTGTTTCAAAATAACGGTGTCCTCTCTTTCTGTGCATGGAGAAAGAAAATGCATGCAGATGCTCCCATTCAAGCAGAGAGGATGGGGTTAATTTGAATTCCTGAAAAGTGAGAAGAGAGGCATTTTGAAAAGAACTGTCATGGAGAAGTATTGAGGAAGTCCTTTTCCTTGCTTTTGTTGAGCAGATTAGCTGAATATCCCATAAAGTGGCTTATCACCTAGAGAGAAGCCCAAACTTTGGACTCTATTCACTTGCCAAAACATAAGTGCCTAGTGCCTTTGACATGTCCTTGAGCCCCAAGATATCCCTACCCAGCTGGAAGATGAGACATGAGGCTTTCAGGTGATCCAAGCTGTGATCCTCCACCAGCAGGAGCTGGAGGCCTGATGGGCAGGGCACTGAATCCTTCTGTGCTGAATTGAACTCCTATGACACTGATTTATTCCTTGAGAAGTTGATGACATTTCCTTTTTGGTTTTTTGCTTTTCCTTCTTTCTGCTATTGAGGTAATAAAACACTAACTCCATGGAACACAGAGCCAGCTTTGCAATTTTTAATTATATAGATAGCAAAAGTCAGCCTATAAAATGGAAGGTCATAGAGTAATATATAACAAGAATTGTGAAATACCTGAGGGCCATCATTTCTTGCATGTAGGAACCAAATCTCTCAGTTGTGTCAATGGCTATTATTCATAGACGGTTCTGTTCTCGTATGGTCTGTAGTACACCTCAGGCCAGCGTTGCTCTGAAATTGAGTTCATCGTCTGAATTTGCTCTTTTATGCAGACATTAACAGGGACAGCAGCACCTTCTGCTGTGGGACAAGAGTGGTAATGACAATTCTGCCACTATATATTCCTTCCTTTGTAGCACTAATAAATCTCTGTGAGTGGCTGGAAACGTGAGTGTCAGACAGAGGTCACTGCTGACTGAAAACTAGAGAAAGTGGGAAGATTAAATGGTATCTAATGTACAGTCTAGCTGGCTTAGTTGCAGTGCACTGCCTAGAATAGAAATTTAACTTAATCAGATACTGTAAGTGCAGTTGCATTATGACCATAGTTTCAGTCAGACTGGGTACTCTTCTGTTCTGTGTTACTAGACACCAAGAAAATGTTTAAATCACATTAACTCATCTTTCACTGATTATCAGTACTTGGTAACTATGTTCTCGTCAGTGGACTATTTCAGAATGTGTCATAAGGTAAAACAGTTTGGCTTTCATCAAGAAATTCCCTGTACCTTTTATAGCAGAATGTAGCATGTACTGACATGGAGATGTTTGTGTGAACGCAGCATGTCCAGGCTTGTCATAGCCACCTTAATGCCCTTTCAGTAACATTGCAATTTCTTCAAACAAAAGCCTTTGAAATTTGAACAGAAATATGACTGACCTACAGGCTACGTTACTGAGTGCGTAGGACAGCTTGACCTAATTGTAGCTGTTGCTCAGAGGTCCAACCTTTTCACTTGTATGCTGTTTAGCAGTGCGTTTGTTCTCAACATTGGGTTTCTTTGAAAATTTTTGTTTTCCTGAAGCTTGAGTTGTTATTTAAAGAATAGTCCCTCTATTTTCTTCTCAGAAGAAAATGATTGCCCTTCCGGTTTATTGAAGACCCAAGACAGGCTACAGGTTATATGCTCTCTATACACATTTGTGCCATAGGAGGACAGTTGCCAAAAGAAGGAAGGTAATTCTTTACCTCGAGCAATAAACACCTTGTGTTATGCAAACAATACAAATTTAATACAGTGGTTTAGCATTGTGAACATGCGCATTGGATTGCCGCACTGGGGTAACAGAGTTATGGTTGGAGGAAGGCACCTCTGGAGTTCATGTAGTCTAACCCCTTACTCAGAGCAGGATCGCCTAGAACAGGTTGCTCAGGGCCATGTCTGGTCAGGTTTTGAATATTTCCAAAGATGAAGAATCCACAACTTCTCTGTTCAACCATTCCAGTGTCCTACCCTCATGGTAAAAATATGTTTTCCTATGTTGAAATGGAATTTCATGTATCTCAATTTGTGCCCATTGCCTCCTGTCCTTTCAGTGGATACCAGTGCTTGTATTTAAGAATGCTGTTTTAAGAAAGATACTGCTTTTAACTTCTCTGTACATCAGAACTTAAACTTTTAGCTGTTTCCTTTGGGATTATTGCATCCTTTAGTAAAATTTCATTAAGTCAGTAGCTGAGAAAGAAAGGACACTTCTGTTTTTCTTACAAGATGCTTCCCACTCCCTTGTTTCCAAGTCAGGAAGGTCTGAGGGCTCTAACTTGATGGCACAACCGTGTGCTAGCTCCCTACTGACTCATGAAGTTGAGCTGAACTCTTGTGAATGACAGACCAGGTTCTTAACAGGGACAGTGAGATTAATCGCCTCGCCTGTATCACTGCAAAAATCATGCTCCTTCCTATTGAGTTGGTTTTTCTGTTGTTTTATGGAGCATATTGGTATCTGTTGAGAAAGTTTTGTTTAAAAATCTGTATTAATGGTTTGGAACATGAAGTTATAGAACATAGCTCATTTTTAGCATGTATTATTTGAAAAGAGCAGAACCAAATTGTAGTAACTACATGAATGCCCAGTCTTAAGTTAGTGGTTATGCTGGTGCTTTGCTGAGCAGACCTGGGCAGATTTGTAGAAGCAGATGAAACATAAAAGGGTACCCAGCACAGATGAACATTTGTAGCTTTCAGTAGGAACTCCTGCAGGGGGTTTCAAATAAAGGGGTGGCTATCGGTGTTAATGAGAGTATCAGTTTTTCAAATTTTCAACCACTTATTTCTTACTACGCTCATAGTCTACAGAGTAAAACAACCGTACTTGCAATTTTGGAGTGGTAGATATTTGCAAACCTAGTTGGGTGCCCAGATACCTTCTAGCAATGCAAGCCGGGTAGTCCTTTAATTGACTTCAACACAGCACATAAGGCTGGTGCTAAACCCTATATTCTCCACCAAGATGTGCAGGTAGTAAAAGGAGCCAGAACGGCTGAAGCCAGGTGGCAGGTGTAACTCTCTATATGTACATAAAATTATAGTAATTTGCCTTTTTATGACATTTTAGCTTTTGAACATACTTTTAATAATAAATCTAATGGAAGTAAGCAAATATTATTTTTGGTCTTGGGCATAAGCTTAGAAAAAGGTTAAATGATTCATAATCCACCTTCTAAATAGTGTAAACTGAGCATCTTGAGCAAGGAAGAGATCCAAGAACTATTTTCAGAGTTCTCCAGTCATGGGAGATTTAGAGACCAAGAATGCAACATGCTGAAGTTAACGTGCATGGCAGGAAGTGACTAATGGGGAGCCAATATCCTAATGTGATACTTTTTTGATAATTTTAATGTAATTAATGGATGTTTTTTGCTGCAAATAGTCTTACTTAAGATAGTTTACAAGTACAATGACATATAGAAATACAAGCCTCGAATATTAAGTGATAAGATGCGTCCTCCTGCTCTCAGTCTTATCTAGACTATCCCTAACAGATGCTTCTTTGAAAACATTCAGTGATGCTCATTCAGCACTTTATACCAATTAGTCTCTTTCAATGCTTAATTATTTTCCTGAGGCAAATATTTTCCTTTATTAAAATTCCGTTGCTCTGAATTATGCTATTTTTTTTAATAGATAGGTCCTTTATGTATCACATATCAACATATCAAATTTCCTTCAGTCTTTGCTTTCCTAGACTAAACAAATTCAGTTCCTTCAGCCTGCCTTCAAGCTTGAGTCATCATTTCTAGACTTTGAGCGGTTTGGTGTGTTGTGGGTTTTTTTTTATTTGTTTTAGGGTTTTTCTCACCTTTTCCAGTCTGTCTCCAGTTAATTTATAGATTTCTGAAGCTCCAGTTTTGAGGTACAGGTAGTGTATTTAGCAGTGCCAATAGGAATTACTACAGCACGTGCCTCTTTAATTCATCATCTGTCCAGCTCTCTAGTTGGGACACTTTATCTGCTGTATTTTAGCATATTTCATAGAATCACCTAGGTTGGAAGTGACCTTTAAGATTGAGTCCAACCATCAACCTAACGCTACCAAGTCTACCACTAACCCATGTCCCTCAGCACCACGTCTACTCATCTTTTAAATACCTCCAGGGATGGCGACTCCACCACTTCCCTGGGCAGCCTGTGCCAATGCTTGACAGCCCTTTCAGTGAAGAATTTTTTCCTAGTATCCAATCTAAACCTCCCCTGGTGCAACTTGAGGCCGTTTCCTCTCATCCTATCGCTTGTTACTTGGGAGATCAGACCCACAGATATTTGTGTATCCTTTACCATTTTGTTTAGGATTACAAAGTTCATCTTCTAGCCCTGGTATTTTCCCAATAAATGCTTCTGTAATGGTCTGAACTGTTTATTGGCTGTTTGCAAGCAGCTGTAATGCAGTACTATTGCAGAGTTTGCGCCTGCCATTTGACTTAAGAACATTAGGTTTCTCCGAGTGATGTGATCAGACTCTGATCACCCATCACTGAAAGCAGTACGGTTTTGAAGTCAGAGAAGTGCTCTGATATAAATCCGAGGTGGGGCATACCATAACCATGCTTTTGCCCTACTAACTCAGAAAATAGATACACCTGTAATGTCTCTGCACCATACTATGCAGACACAACATGGCTTTATGGCTACCTCCTACACCCTGTCATGGACAGGAGACTGGTAATCTCTTAAGTCTTAACATACAAACCTAGGAGCTATGTAACCGTTATTTCTGAGGAGGAAAACTGTGTTGTGGGTCTCTTCATAGCTTGATTTATGTTTATCTGACTTACTCTGTTTGCTTGCGTGAAAAGATTAGCAAACGGCAATTCTCTTACAGATAACATCCAGTTTCCTGACTA
Organism: Burhinus oedicnemus; assembly: GCA_008921705.1. Taxonomy (NCBI): domain Eukaryota; kingdom Metazoa; phylum Chordata; class Aves; order Charadriiformes; family Burhinidae; genus Burhinus; species Burhinus oedicnemus. Next base: position 1,963,208 of record VFFE01007200.1, on the reverse strand, counting down.
TCGGTCATGAACAGAATGTGTGCTTTAGCAGCAGGGCATAAGCAGTTTGCTTAATCCTTTGGATACAAAGGGTAAAAGGTCTTGCTTCTGACCTCTGCTGAGTCTGTGCCTTGCTCATGCACCTTTTCTGCCTCCGGAAAGGTCCATGAATCAATTTTCAGCTGACACTCCTGTGCCACCTTCAGCTTTGGGCTCCAGCAGAGACCGTGGCTGGGTATAGCACAGTAGCGTAGCAACAGCTTCAAAATACGGACCCATATTGTCTAGGAAATTGTTACTGCACAGTGATTGCAGCAATAGCAAATACAATGTAAATATCTAGGTCATACTGAGGGAAAATTAAGATAGAATTTATTTACTCGTTTCTTTTTTTAATAGTTTTCTTTTTGTGACTCCCTCTGATATTCTGAAAATATGACTGTTATCCTAGCCTGGCTTGTTGTTTTCTTTTGAAACATCTCAGTTCCTTTTGTTACGTTTCAGGAGAAGAAAATGTTTGAATTTGTGGATTGATTACTTTTTTGCTGTCCCTGTCAACGTATCTACGTAGCAGTACTGTCAGCTGTTAAATGGTTTCTGCACAATATAGAGGGGCTTATATTATTTTTTAATTGTTTATTGCAGAAGTACCTAAAGGGCAGCTCTACCAAGACTGGTATTTTACAAACACAAAGTAATAGATAGTTCCTGCAAAGCAACTGGTAGTGATATATGTAAATTGTTTTGGAATCTGCAAGAGGAAAGCTGCTTTTCTGCTCTGCTTTTTGTTTTCTTTACGTATCAAGGGTTGGATTTGGCTCACTTGACTTAAGATGTGTCTGTAAGCTAAGTTATTAACTACATCCCTGCAGGCTACCTAGGCTCCTTTGCAGCAAAAAAGCTATCTGAAATAGCGCAGTAGGATGTTAGTTCATGTGGCCAAGTGTAGCCATGAGCTGTAGGGTGAGGTTAGTTGTTCTGTAGACTCCATTCGTTGAATCAAGTAGGGACCTGATTCAGTTTTCCAACCATAGGCATCCAGTGCTGGTTTAGGTGCCTTAAGTCTTCCCTCTTGGCCTCCAGCTGCCTCTGCAGAAGGCCACAGGTCTCCCATAGATCGTTTCTCATATATGTTTACAGATTTCCTCAGCTATTCTAAGGCCTTTCCAATGCCGCTGGATATCTAGGTTTAGGCAACTGAATCAAGCCATAAACTTTCACTGCATGCAATGGCAGTCACCTGAAGTTAAATAAACTGAATGCCACCAGTGACAAAGCCTGGATTACTAGATTAGATTTAAAGCTAATTCTGATAATGGGTATCTGGAAACAAACTCTAGACTGATTTTTTTTTTTTTTTTTTTGGCTATTTTCCTTTTTCTTTCAGTGTCCACACTCGGCAATAGTTAAGTGCAACAGTGAACAAACATTGCAATGTTGGACAGTTTGGCTGTTCACTGGACCGTCTAACTTAATCAGATAAAATCACCTGATGCATTTTAGCATCTTTCCAAGACTGAGAACCAGTACTTTCTTTAACTTCAGTCAACCTTTATCCTTTCCTTAACAGCAACCCCCATATATGTTTCTTTCAACTATATTTGTTTTGTAGTTACCTTTTATTTTAGACACCATAGTAGAAGAGAAAAGCCAACTGAATTTACTAGGTTTGAATTCCTAGGTACCAGTTCAAACACAGCTTAAGATTTTAATTGTGAAAAGAACTGCTCTGTTTCTTTGGATGATAAGACCCTGTATTGGAGGGAAATTTTCCACTGTTCTGCAACTGCATTTACTGGTCCATCAGAAATATTTTTGGTGTCCTGTCATACACTGATTGTGCCTGAAAAGGAACACCTGAACATTTTTCTGTATCAGTGGCAATTTTTTAAATACTTACAACTTAATGGCAAATGTTACAAACCTGTGTGAAACTGCCTTCTCGGGGGGCGGAGGGGAATAGGAGGTGGCATATCATTCTAAAATGAGTCATTGGTTTGTTACCTGCAGGTTATATTTACACCTCTAGATGATCCTTTTCGTATCAATTAATGATACAATTATGGTTGACTTTTACTGTTGATACATCTCTGATAATGTTGTAAGACATCAGTGACCTTTACGAAGTTATAGTGGTACAATTAGGAATAGATGAGAAGTGAATGAGAGAGAAGTGGTGGAGTCTCTGACTCTGGAGACATTCCAAACCCGCCTGGACACCATCCTGTGCAACCTGCTGTAGGTGACCCTGCTCTGGCAGGGGGGTTGGACTAGATGATCTCCAGAGGTCCCTTCCAACCCCAGTGATTCTGTGATTCTGTGAATTGGTTAGTGCACAGGTCTGGTTTAAGTACAGGCAAGCAGTGTTTGAAACCAGGATTTTGATTTGCAAGTTAATTGATTGCAAGTTAAGTTGCAGCCTCCCTGCAGTCACCTCAAAGCAGTCTACAAGTGTTAATAAAGTAAAACTTGAGAACACATCTTCTGAGAGAAAAAATAGTATTTTCCTGCTTATACGTCTACAAAAAATGAGGCACAGAAAGGTAGAAATCTTTGCACGCTTACCAAGTGGTGGGGGTTTTTTTGGTGTTGTTTTTTTTGATTCCTGGTAATCTGAAAAAAAAAATTCATGAGACCGGAGGTGACCTTTCAGAATGTGAAATAGTCCTTTTCCGTCACAGACAACCTCATCATATAATACATAATTCATAAACTGATCAAGGTCAATCTAAAAACTAAGTGACCATTATTATTCATTTTGGAAATCTGTTTCAGAACGTCACTGCTCTGATGGTTTGACACCTTACTCTAATTTCCAAATGACATTTATTCATGTGCAGCTAATACATCCTTGTTCTTGGGCCAGCATGATCCATTAGCATTCATTCTTTCATTTAGCACTTTTTAAAATCAGTTTAGGCTTAGACATCCTCAGGTGTTTTTGGGCTAAACCAGCCAATCCTTTTTGTCTCCATTTCTTCCAGTTGTCATAGTAATTCCCTTCTGCACATATCTTTTTTCCACAAAGATGCCTATTTTTTCACAGCTGCATCCTGTCTCAGGTTGCTTCTGCTTTTATAGCTAGACTAAACAAGCAGCAAAAAAGACTCTTTTAATAACCTCCTGGTTTAAGATACCTAAGATTGTTTAAGTAAACACATCATTCTATTTGAGGTGAAATGTCCTGATGTAAACACATTAGAGACAGTGATAAAAAACTTCATTAATTTCTTGGTGCCTTTCACAGTTTTCATTTATCCTGACACCCGTTTTCCTTTCAGCAGCAATTATGTTTTTCTAACATGGTTGTAAGGTTCCCTAGTCTGCCTGCAGAGCACCAGCAGGGCATCATTTCCGCTGTCCCATTGATGTAAAGAGTGCTCACGAGTACCGGTCCTGAATCTTAAATTCAACAGCTTCGAAGGGCTTCTCTGCATCCTTGGTTGACATTTAGATGAGGTGGTTCACTTGTCTATGTTACGGCTCTTTGGGAAGTCTTAGCACCTGAACCTCAGCGCTGTATCCCTGTAGCTTGAGGACTGGCTGAGAAGCAAATGGAAGGAGTGGAAGCTTTGCATCTGAATATATAGGTATTTAATCTCTCTTCTGACCACTCCTCACATGTATTTGTACCATTTTTGGATTTATTTTAAAATGTATTTGATTAAAAATCTCTCAGCAGGAATGTTTTTATGCTTGCCCCACATTTATACTTGCTTTGTAAATATGTGCATCCTTATCTGTAACACTGATGCTTTGGTGGCCTCTCATTGCAAGAGGGTCTCTGTTAGCCAGAAATGGCATTTGACTGGTCAGTGAGGTATCTAAATAATACTGACAAGTCCTTATTAAACAGGAATATCAGGAGAAAGAATTTAAACTTAGAGGTTTTTTTTTCTTAATGTCATTAGAAATTCTTCTTAATTTTAATGTCTGTTAGCTAGGAACTTTCCAAATAAGTACTGAAGAAAATAATTCAGGAATCCTGAATTTCATAGAGTAGACTTGTTGACCTAAGAGTCCTTTTTTTTAGCCTTTTTTTTTTTTTTTTTAAATGTCACACTGTGATTCAGGCATGGAAGGTAACCTTTCTTGTACACATCATGGGCTTTTTCACAGGCCATCAAGAAGGTCCATTAAGAATGAAGAATGCACTGATATCCCAGTTGTTTAAAAAAAAGTTATCCAAGAGCTCAGTGCTGCAACATGCTGAATGCTCTGATGCTTATCTATAAGAAGTATAAACCATATGCCTAATGTTTTAGCATATAAAAACTTTATTTCACATTTTTCTCATCATTTTAAATTAATAAAATTATGTTTCTACTTAAATACTTCAGTGCTTTGGGAAAAGGAAGAATAGAAAGCAGGACTTTTTTTTTTTTTAAAAAAAGCTGATGAACCTTTAGAGAAGAATCATAGTGTTTAAGTAAGAGGCAGTTCAATGGACAACACTAAAATGCCATTCTTTGCTTTATGAAGATAGAGAGCTTAAGTAATTTAAAATGTTATCATATAGAGAAATTTAGATGTAAGGTATGAAACTATAAGAAACTAATTGCTATATTTTAATTTCGTTATCTAATGTTTCAGTCTGTCATTTTGGGGACTAAAGAAAAGTAAACTTGTCAGTTCAGATGAATATGATAAAGGGCTGTAGGGCAACTATTTTTAATTGTGTGAGTCAATGTGGATCACGGTTAATATGCTGTCTGCTCAGTGGGCCTCAGTGAGATTTCAGCATATTTCTAAACAGTAGCGTGCTCAGGCTGAAAAAATAAGCCATGCTGAAATTAATAAGAGTGTTGCACCGATTCTGTGTAGAATTTATGAGGTCTGTTTTAATGATTGTCTGTCATACAGAAAACGTCTTGAACATTGGTCTGAGCTGCTTGCTCTTCTCTTTTGTTTTCATGGCGGAACAGAAGCTGAATATAGAAGTAGTAATTCTTATTTTGGCTAGAAATGGCACTTCACAAGCCTCGGAGACAATCTATTTGAATTAAACACCCCGAGAACAAATACAGACTGTCTTAAGGAATTCGTCAAGTCTGAAGTTCTTGAAGGTTAAGTTATAGATCAACCAAGGGGGAACTCTGATCACCTGTTAAATCTGAGCAGGCACCATCTCAGAAAGAGCAGCTTTCTCAGCTGGGGAAGTGATTCAGCTACTGTTACATATACGAGGTCTGATCCTGTGAAAAGCAACTGCTGGAGGCTGGGCAGGATAGCCCAGGACATCTAACATGGTCCTGGAGGTCTATGTCTGAGCAGTCTGACGCCACCATCAATTTCTCAAAGCCTAGAGTTATTACAAGGTCATATTTCAGTGGAAGGAGACTAAATAATTATACTGGACAAAGGTCCAGTGTAAAAAATTTGTTATACATCATGTGGCCTATTTTGAAGAGGCACCAGTCTTTCTTCCCTTTCTTTGGTGAGCACATGGATATGTAAATAGTCAGCAGCAAGTAGTTTCTAGTTACATAGTGCATAGTTACAAGGTGCTATATAAAAGAACACCTTTGTAAAAACTACAGATTGTTTTTTATATATATATATATATCTATCTCATACTGCAGGATTGCATACTTATTAGACTTTATAAAGCACCTTAAATTTACTTATTTTCACCAAATGTAGGCAGGGTGCTTATCTGTTGAATCAGTACCTTAATCGTGGTCCTAACTTTTCATGTACTTTGGTGTGCTAGTGCCTTGCCGTGTGTTAATGAGCCTGTAGAACGAACAGCAGAAGTTTAGAGCAACAAATTCACAGTCATGTGGCTCCTCCCTGTGAGACTGCAGAGAATGAAGTTTGGACCCAAGCAGAGTTTCTTGCAGGCATCGGGCACTGATTGGCCCTGCGCATCGCGGCCGATAACAGCTAAAAATAGCACCGGTATAAAAGCCCAGCGAGAAGCACAGCTGCCCTGGCATTCCCTCCTCGAGCGCCAGCGAGGGAGGAGACGGTGTTCTCCGAGTCCGTGCAAATATGTGACCAAAGAACATTCTGCTGCTTAATTCCACTTAACAATTAACTTGTCAAATAAAGACACACTGGACTGTGTGACTCATGGGGAAGTAACCAAGTTCTACTTTAAATAACATAAAATCAAAACAAAGTGACACAAACTGAAGGCCAGATTTTCCAAGCAGGTTTTCCGAGCAGAGTGTCACAGGTAGACTGGTGGAATGTCTTTGGAAGCGTGCCTGCAGCATATCTGCTTTTTTGTGTACAAAAATGTTGTACTTATGTATATACTCACACAGTCACCTGTACAGGGAGTATACTCTGCGACGCTGGAATTCTGAACACTTGGAAAAACAATTGTGTTTTTATTTGACAATGGTTTGACTAAGCTGGCATTGAGGAGTTCAGGAGTCTGTTCTTAGCTGTGCTGTTGATTCTGGGGAAACCGATCACGTCCTTGCATTTCTGTTCCCTTTCGAGCTCTGCCTGTCTTCTGTTTTAAACTGTAGACTTTGGGGGAACAGTGACTTCAGTGCCTCAGTGCATTGGAAGATAAACCTTTGGATGTCTGGAGTGCTTTGGGTGAATAAAGGCAGACACCTGTGTTGAAGAGCTCCCCTTTTAAAGTCTGACAAAACTTACACTGAAAATGGGGTGTGATCAGGGAAGGCATTAGGAAGCCTTAAAAATAGGTGGCAGTATCAGCCCTATCAATAGTAAACTGTTCCCTCATGTATTAATTCCAGTTGTTCTAAGTCCTCCTCTTTGATTTTTATGAAGCTTTGCACTATGGAATTTGTATGGCTGGATTTCCTTTCAGTTTAGTTATAATATTTTAATTTTTTTTCTTGTTTGTTATAATACACTGCAAGGTTTATAATATCCTGCAGGATTGACAGATGACCTGGCTAACTTGCCTCCAGTTTTGATTTGATATACTTAATCTTCTGAAAAGGTCGCTTGTAACAGCTTAGCCATTTTCCCTTTCATAAGAACATTCAATTACCTTTTAATTTATTTTTTAATTGAGACATCTTTCATGACAAATGAGGTAATTGCAGAGGATGTTGTTTTGGTAGTTCTGTAGACTAAAGGTGTCTTTTTCTGGTCAGGAGACCCAGCATGAGCCGTGGTGACGGGCTCATTGGCTTCCACCTAGCTGAGCTACAGAGCTGAGAGGAGTCAATCCTTATAGCACACCTAACTTCTCCCTTTGGAACTCTTCGCCTTTTCTCTCTGAAAGTCCATTTTCTGTGTTAATGTGTAGCCAAGAGATAACCTGAGAGTCTCTTACTGGTGCCATCCTCCACAGGGGGATTTAGGCTTTCTCTCAACATCATGAGATACCTTTATATATATTTATTAATTAGTCTGGCATCAATGGTCACTTACTGTTTGGCTAGGAATGGATAGAAACTGCTAATAATAAGTAAAGGGCTCCATATCACATTAGCACTTTTCTAACTGATGTAGGTCTCCCAGGAAAACCTAGTCCTTTTTCTAGAGTTGGATCATAGAATCATAGAATCGTTTAGGTTGGAAAAGACCTTTAAGATCATCTAGTCCAACCATTGACCCTACTCTACCAGGTCTGCCACTAAACTATGTCTCTAAGCACCACATCTACACAACTTTTAAACACGCCTAGGGATGGTGACTCAACCACCTCCCTGGGCAGCCTGTTCCAATGTTTGAGAACTCTTCCAGTGAAAAATTTTTTCCTAATGTCCAGCCTAAACCTCCCTGGCACAACTTGAACCCATTTCCTCTTGTTCTATTGCTAGATACTTGGGAGAAGAGACCAGCTCCCATCTCACTCCAACCTCCTTTTAGGTAGTTGTAGAGAGCAATAAGGCCTCCCCTCAGCCTTCTTTTCTCCAGGCTAAACAATCCTAATTCCTTCAGCTGCTCCTCATAAGACATGTTCTCCAGACCCCTCACCAAGTTGTCACCAAGGTCAGAGCAGCAAGACTGCAAAGGCGATTCTGGGCTTTGACGTTTCGGCAATCTATGAGGTTGCTTCCAGGTATTGCAGCTGGTGACCGCGACCTTTCTCATGAAAGTGATACCTGCTAAATGCTCTGTGAAAATTTTGTCATTTCAGGAAAAGATGAAAAAATTTTGGAAAATATTCCATTTAAGAGGGAAAAAACCTTTATATCTTTCTAGTTGGACTACTCAGTATTCCTGATTCAGACAGACTTAAACAAGACCGCATTGCTATTCTGACTGTGCTCAGAGCTGAATGTCACACTGATTTACTTTGAGTCTTAAGCTAAGCTCTTCTTTAAGATTTGCCACCACTGTCTTTCACTTAAGGATGTGGGACGTGGTCTCTGAAGTCCTAATAACCTGCGCATGGTGGTCACTAGCAAAAATCTACTAACTTGAAAGTGTAGTTGCAGCAGAAGGGTTCACATCAGTGCTTAACTAACCACATTGCTCCAGTTCATCCTGGTCGTCTGCATTGCTCTGCAGTGAAACGGGTCCTCCAGCAAAGAACTAAAATGAGGTATCACCAAGTCAGCATCAGGTGCTTCAAGACATTGAACTCTTATGGTGAAGAAAGGGAAAAAACAACCCAACCAAACAACCGGCGATGCATTTAATAACAGCTTGAGGTGATGCGCTGAGGAAAGTGAGCTTGTTCACTGGCAAACTTTGTGGAAACTTTATCACAGAAGTACCAAAAGGTGAAATGAAAAATGAATGAGGGCAATTTTCTAAGGAGAATGGAAGAGTTCTACAGTTCACTGTAAGGCTCAAGGTCAGCCAGCTGCATTAACCCGGGCGTACAGCACTGCCATTGATGAGGTGGACCATAACGTATGCAGAGGTTAAACTTTGCTGCCATAAAGAGGGATGTAAAGATGTTGATCCCTGCTATTTCACAGTGAACAAGTGTGGGTTTTTCAGGGAGCCAGAAGCCAGAGGCCGTCTTCTTCAGCCAAAGAGTTTGTAGACCACAGAGGATCCTGTGATCCGCTGTGCAGATCCGTGCATGTAACCTGCTGTGTGGGTACTTTATGGCTTCGTCTGGTACAGCTAAATGTCACTGATGCCAACATTTGAAGCCTATGGGAACTAGTCTGAGTCATGAGTAATTTCAAACCAAGATGTTGAAGGCTTTGTCTTTTAGAAGTAATGTGCATCAGAATATAGAAAGTAATATCTGCTTTCAGCCGAATTGTTTGCTAAACAACAGAGTGAAACACAAATGTATCCAATGAAATCAGCAGCAACTGTGCATTCTTTGGGCCTTATTTACTGTGGGGAGTTGAAACCTAGCCTGACATCTGCGTAAGTTGCACATGCCATGTTGAACACTCTGTAAATAATGATTCATAAATTGGGATTGGAGTAGTGTGTTGTCTGCTGGTCTTTTGCTTGGGGGATTTCACCCTTGTTTGCAGGCCATGCTTCAAATCATAATTAATTTAGACAATTTATGAGAAGAAGCATACCAAGAAATGAACAGAAATAATCTAAATAGGGACTTGCACTAAGAACACTTGTAAATTAAGATGGGGATATGCGTTACTCTGTTGCAAACTTGTAAGTAGAATCATGTAATTTTAGTTCTGTGACAGCAATGAGTCAACAACAATGGGTACATCACACTTACCTGGTGCTGTTTTTCTTCATAACGCATAACAGTATGGAGGATTTACTTTGAAAAGCAAGGGCTGAGAATATCTATAGTCCTCCTTTCATCAGCTACGTTATCCATATAGCCCACAGTTCAGGACAATCTGTAATGCGCTCCATTGTATCCCCCACAATACCACTTTCCAGAGCAGTCTCAGTCCTGTTTGGAATATCTTTTGTTTTTAATCCAAATGACAGTTTTGGAATGATAGTAAAATAAAGGAATAAACCGCTGCCCTCTAGAAGCCTGTCTACTGAGTGCATCATTAGGAGATGATTTTGTACATTTTAAGTGCCACTTCTCTGTGAATGGTTAGCTGTGATTGTCTCAACGCGAGTGCTGAGATAATTATCCATAATGAAATCCCTCTTCAGACTGAACAGCAGTGGGTTTTTCTCTTGACGTTGTTAATGCTTATTAATGTTACAGCAAAGTTTCATATTGCATCCATGTGAAAACATAATTACATATAAAAATAATTTCATGCTTTTGCGCTAGAACTTACTTTGCAGAACTCCTGTCTGAGCTGATTCTAGTGATCTACCATTCTGTTAAACAGCTGAGGTTCACCCAGAGACCTTAAGAGCCAAAATAATGCATTTTCATAATAAGGTAAAGGAGAGCTGCTGTAGCTTATGGCTATTCATAATGTCTGGGGGATGGATGTAGAGCAAGATATCTAGAATTTGCCAGTTAAGGGGAGTGCAAAGTTTTCTGGCCTAGGTTTTGCTATTCCATCCCATTTCTTGGGACATTCAAGCTGTACGCCTGTTGTATCACTTGTCTTTTGTTGCATGCACTTGAGTGTGGGACAACTTCTAAGAAGGAAGAAAATCACAGTTCCTCTATCAAACCAACAGGGTTTGAGGCACTGTATGTCTCTGGAGTTGAGGGAGACTATCTGCTCACCCAACCTTGGCATGAGGCTAATGAGAAGAGCTTTGTACTTCCTTGCATGTCTTGTACATCTGGGGAGGGAAACATGCAGTCTGACCCCAAATTTCTGAGACAAAGCCCTTTTCATTTTTCTGAAGATCAAACAAGAACTTGATAGTGACATGTTGTAATTCAAAAGGAGATTAAAATTATTGGCTTGATCCCTTGCATTTGTTAACTTGTTAAATAAATAGCATGTTGAAGCTACTAGCATGCAATAAATGCAGTTGCAAAGTACCACTAATTCAGAACTGTCCCTAGAAGATATATTTTCATAACCCGTTCAAACATGCTGATCTAGTAGCTGGTTGCTGCTTAGTTGGGTTCCTTTTAGGCAACTAAGCAGTTAAATAATTCCTGTGTAAAATTGTAGCCCTAAATACCATTTACAGCAGCTGCACCAAGATTTTACTTTGTTTTTTCATCCATAATGGAAGTTTATTCACAACATGAAAAATATTACCAGTATAAAACTTGTAATGCCGTGCTCTCACAGAATGAGCTGGGTGGCAGCACCAAGTGGGCACTGGGGGATGGATGCACTCTATGCCCTGATCCTTCTTGGTAACGTAGTGATCTGCTGGAGAACTGCATGATAGAATTACATTCTGGATGCATGGCCTCTGATTCACCCCCTCGGGACAAATCTTTGCTGGAAGTGAAGCTTGGAACAGGCTTGTGAAAGCTGATAGTGCGTCAGAGTTCACCTACAATAGAGGTCTTATGCGGAGATGCGACAGTTCCTTTTCTGAAGCTGTCCTCTTCTTTTATTAATGGGATGACGTGCTCATATTCATTTATATATATCTCATAAACCTCAAACTATAATGACTTGGCTTATGAAGAGTTCATAATTCAGTGTCTAATGTTCTTGTACGTAACTCAAAGCCTCTGCTACTTCTGACTTGTGAGAAAATGATAGGCCAACCTAAGCAACTCATTCTTTGCAGTAAAATGAGAGTGTACTAATTATTTATCAGTATCTTACCCTTAATTTGGCTGAAGAAAGAGCTGATTTCATAATACAAAACAGACCTGTGTAGGCAATAATAACCAGTATAGTCAAAAAGGTTCCACCCAGATGTAAGTGATAAGTCAGTTTTATATGACAGCAAAACAGTAAATGCATGAATAGATTCCTGAAGTAGTGCACATATATATGTATATGTATTTCCTGGTAGTCACTGCCTCCTACAATGTTTATCTTAAATCCAGCTTTCACAATCTATTTTAAAAAACACAGCATTTATATGAACAAGGACTCTTGTTTTGCTTGGTCTCTTCTAGGGGTTCCATAGGGAGATTTTTGAAAATCGAGAGGTTTTTTTGAGGTGGGCTGGGTTATTCTCTCTGTGGATACCTACAAGCACAGCTGGAACACCAGGTGTGTGGTATTCACACTGCCGCTCCTGCAGCCTCTGAGCACCCCGTGTCAAGTCCTGGGGCAGGAATGAGCGCGCAGTGGTGCCCCATGGGTGAAAGCAGGTGGAGAAGGGCCCTTCCAGGGGCACTGCTGCCCAGAAGCGTCTTGAACCAGATGGGGTCTGGCCTATTCCTGCACTAGTGTATATCTGGGTCAGGATGGAAATGGTTTCAGGGCATCTTAGCTCCCTTTCTCTGTGTTGCACAGTTTCCCTTCTGCTTTGCCGAGCCTCAGCACAATAATCTTCGTCTTGCAAACTAATTATAATACACTACTAAACCCAGACAGTAACTGGGAAGGAAGGATTTAAATGTTTTGACACGTTGAGTCACTACCGAAATTGCTACATCTAGAGTTTAACTTTGAGAAGCGCAAGGCATGCACAACTTCTGAAGTGGGAGATGACACGTGCATAGAAGTCAGGCACTAAAGCTACAGATTTCTATTGCTTAATAACTATGGCAGGATTTGTCTGACCATTATTATGTCTTTATCTGAGCTTGTTATCTTGGGTTCCCTTTATTACCAGTGGAACAAAGTAGGCACTTCTAGGGCACATTTTTTCTTTCTAAAATAGACATCTAAATAGGTCACATGCATCACATCTTAGGAGTACCAGTATCTTGAATCCTGATTTTATTTAAACATTTTGGTTTTGCATTAGTGGTATTACCTCCTTACCACTCTCATCGCTAGCAGTATTTTCTTCTTCCAGAGCTGATATATACGGTCCTGTGATAGAAATTGTTCGAAGCGCTTGCCTGTATCAAAACAGTGTTTTCAATGAGGCTGGAGCTACAGGTAGCCTCAGTCAAGATGACCCACTTCCCGTTGTTTCCAGGAGTCCTCATTAAAGGGAAATTATGCTGTCGCATGAGGTGCTCAAGGAAAACAATTTTTCAGCAAAACCAAAACCTTATAATCATGTAGTAATACATCGATACATTGATAATACATTATTTAGGGATGTATTGTAGAGATATGGTGACTACACTTAGGTTTTTGGCAGACTTTTGTAACTGTAATATGTAATTGCAATGCGATGATTCTTTTTCTACATGTAAGTACACTTAGCCCATGTCCTTGGAAGTTTGCCTGTAGGCCTAAGAATGATTATACTATAAATGTTTGGTAATTCATGTACCTAGTCCAGAAATTACATGTAAAAATTTGAAATCAAAGGAGTAATAACACTTAATTCTCTTATAGTTAACCTTCCAGTTATTTGAATGAGTGCTAATTAGATCTAAAAACCATAAGCACACTTTTACACTAATTATAATGTTGATTATGTTGTAATTACAGTTGCAACAGCATAATGAGATTTACTTGTTAACCGTTTCGGTGCTTCGTGGAGTACACACCAAACAGCTGTTGTGGGAAATTCCCGTAGAGCTTACCCAAAGAGCCACGGAGGTGTTGGCTGCTGCTGCTCTGGACCGGTGTCAAATGCCTTGAGGTCACGGGAGGGAGGTAAAGATCATCGTGAAAGCACACAGCTAAGAGCACTTTCAGGAAAGGCGAGGGTTTGATCGTGTCAAAACCGTACCCAAAAGGCCTCTGTCTGTCAGAAGGGGAAGGTACAACTGCTCGTGTCTGGTGGTGCGAGCTGCTGACAGCCTGCAAGCTGGAGCTGTGGCGGTCCCGAAACAGGAGCAGAGGGCAGGGAGGGGCAGAGGTGAAGGAAGGGACTTTCCAAGGGCAGGAGGGCACGAAGGTAGCCAGTCCCTCCAGGCAATGATGGCAATGAGGAGGAAGTCCCACCAGACCCCTTTGCCTTTGTCCGCTCTCCTCTCCCGTGCCAGCACTCCCTTCCTCCGTGCCTTTTAGCCGCGTCAGGCCTTTCTGCCGTGTGCCACCTCTCGCTTAGGGTTGCTGTGTGGTGACCTCTGAGTCACGCAAGGAATGCAGGGCGAAGGAAAGGAGTATGGATGACGACAGTATGTCAATAGGAGGCTGAGGCCCTTGAAAGTTTTCTTCCATACTCCGTCCCAGTGTATCATCATTCTCCTGTCCCCCCTCTACAGCCAGCACCCTGAGGGACACACTGAGAAATAGTTACAGAACCCAGATATTTTATTTTCCCAGGGCTTTAAAGCTGCTCGTTCTCCTGCGTAACCCCATTCCCCTTCCTCTGCCCCTGAACTCCATCAGGAGCGGTGGCACCACGGGTGCTTTTCTCACCTAAGAGTATTCAGTTTCAGCTTCTGTACTGCTTTGTACCACGCACAGGGGGTTTTGCCGAGGCAGAACTCCGCTTTTCTGCACACTCCTTGCACTGATGCAAGAGCCAATGCACAGGGTGAAGAAATCAGGGTGATTTTTCCTTGCCGTTCTTCGCAAAAACAATATTAGGATTTTAAACAGCTAGAAGCAGGACAAACACCCTTCAGAAAAGAAGGAAAAAATATCACTGTTGCTTAAAGCAATGAAACCAGCCTGCTGCAGACCTTCCCTCTTCCCCAGTCACTGACGTTCCCAGCCATAGAATAAAGGAGGGAACAACAGAAACACTGAAAACGGGGAAGAGCAGAATTATTTGCTCAGAGACTGATCCCGCCGTAGGTACCAGGAGCTTGTCTCCTCCCCTGTGAGTTAACCCCACCCTCTTTTTTTATGCTCTGGGCTATTTTGGGCAGGCAGCGAGAACTGCAGCTCTGACAGATGAGGATACTGTACCAGAGCACAGCAGCACTTGTTGCTCTGAAGAACTATACAGCCGTAACAGGGACTGCTTCTCTTCTGCCTGCCTTTTCTTTAATGAGTGTTATTTATTTATTTATTAAGCCGCAAACTTGTTTTCTCTGCTGGTTTCAAGCTTTATCACTACAAATGATGTTTTAAAAGCTTTGTGAGAGCTGTTCGGAAGGGAAACCTACCCGCTGTGTGGTTGAAACCTCCTTTTGCCACTTAATAGCAGGAGATCAGCTGGTAGCCTTGGGGGTGAAAAATGACAGACTCTGTTCCTCCTAATGGGGAAGGAAAGGACCCTGAAATCGAGCTCTTTGTGAAGGTAAGTTGCACTGTGAACTGGACACTGGTGTGACTCGGATCAGTTCGGCTTCTGTTGAATAATCAAACTTTAATTTTCTGGCGCTGAGTGGAAGCGGTGCTTTGACAGCCTGTTATCTCTTGCACACACATTCACGCTGCTTTCTTCTTCGTGACATTAGAATTAGGTAACGTTGCAGAGGGAGAGTCAGAGTTCCTGTATTTTAGTGTTATTTCTCTCCTTGTGAGTTTGTCCTGTTATTCTTAGCCTGCTGCCTGCAATGTGCTGTGTCCTAACTTTAGACTGCCAGGTTTTTCACTAAGAATCCTGACTTCCTTCTCCATTTTTGGGAAGAGAGCATGAAGAGCTGAGGGGTATCGTGATTTGGTACCTCAGCAGAGGCTGTCAGGTCTGAAACACAAATGGATTGTAAAACAAAAGAGATTGAGATAAGCTGGCAGCCTTCTGATTATTTCCTGCAATACTTTTTTTTTTTTTTCTAAAAAAATGGAAACTAAATCAGTTTTTACTCTCAGTTTCCTCAGCCCAAAGCTCATTCTGATTTTATACAAGGGTAACTGAGAACAGAAACTGATTTGATGAAAATATAGAAAAATATGTACAGCTGTTATATGGTAGGACTTCAGAATGTTTCAAATTGGGTACGTCTGTTGGTTTTGAGCTATGAAAATCTTACCATTAAAACCAGTGGCACCGTTCAAACTCCTTACACATACAACCTTATTAATAGCAAACTTCATACAAACTCTGTCCCAGTGAAGAGCTCAGATTTTTTGATGTTCAGAGCATGTTTCAAAGCCTCTATGTACATCGAGGCTGAAATCCACTATGGCCATATAAAATGCAGGAGTTTGGTCTCTCTGAGCCTAAACCATCCCTGTAAAGCAATAGGATTATTGTTAACATGCGGGAGTTCCATCAGGCCCTTTGCAAACAGAGTACTGAGTGATTGGGGAAGCAAATTCCAGCCCCTCCCTTCTGTCAAGTTGAGGGTGTATAATTGCTATGTCTTCCCTGATGGGTATTTTGGGTTGTACGTTGACATGTGAGCCCCATCCATGATGTGTATACAGGACCTCTTCACACATCTTCCAAAACCAGTCAGTTCAGGTACAGCCTCTCTGACCAAGCCAGCACCGAGGTCTTTTTCCCTCGCAAACTGATTTTGCAAGAATTCCTGGTTCATAACTGCCCAATAGAGCTTAATGTAGTAAAAGGGACCTGCATGGGTCCATACGCCCTGATACCTTTCCTTTACAAGTTGTTTCTACCAAAATGAGTTTAATGGAGATGTTTGTGGGCTAAAAAACAGGTTAGTGGGGTTTTTTGGTGCTCTGTCATCACAAATGTATTCTGGAATGCAAACCTTTAACTACCAATATGTTTTAGTGCCCACACTATTTTATTGAGGCTGATACGGATGTTTGTGATATACGGTTCTTTGACTGCATCAGCTGTTAAATTGAAGGTCATTGCCCAGATTTCAGTGTGTGAAGTTCTGGATCCATAAGTTACTGGAAAAAATTTGCACTGCATTCAATTGCGCCATGCCATCACCTGAAGATTTATAAGTCCAGAAAGAACATTTTTAGTAATGTGATTTCCTGCATAATGCATGTTACAGAATTGCGTAGAGACTCTCACATAAAAACTCATAATTTGCAGAGCCAGAGCAAAAGAATTAATTGGTATCTTCCTGGAGACTTCGCACTTAGGTTGAAAAATGGCAATGCTTGATGTTTTGGAAGGGTGCCATTAATATAATTAAAAGTCTAAAAAGTTGCATAGTAAAGCATGTAACCAGAGTATTAAATTATACAGCTCAGAAGCTGAAAAATAAATAAGAGAAGAACGTCAAAAAAGAGTGGAGCCAGAAGTTGAAAAATAGGAACACATAAGAGAAATATGAACAGGTGAAAACTCTGCTGGAGCATGAGATTTAAAAGAATAGCATATTAGTAAGGGGAGACAAAGAAGAAGGCTGATCCAGGAGAGAGTCTGCAAAGGACAGGGCACTTGCTTCGTTTTAAGACTGGAAAGAAGAACAGAAAGGTGGCAACTTCTGGATGCTGGGACAATTGGCAAATCTAAATATGCTGGACTAGACTTGCGGAAAGTTCTAATAACAGGTGATGTTTGGGTCAATGAGCATTTCATCGTTGGATTTTTGTAGTGCTAATATTTTGCTTAAGGAAAAAAAGTTCTGCTCTGCATCCTTGAATGAACACACAGCCAGAAAATGCAGAGATCAGTGAGAAAAATATAGGGCAGTAGATGTAGCCTGGAGAAAACTGTATCTTCCACAAGCACAAATAAACCAGAAAAGGCTGGTTTTCACCAGCCATAGAGTCTCTAATAAAAGCAGTTTCTGTCTTAGGTTAAAAAAAGAAAGGTGTTACACAATTGCTCTATTTCCTTTTTCTATTTAACAACCAGGAGAGCAGGAGCCTTAGAAAGACGAGTAGAGAGATGACTGTAAACAAGAGCGCCGTGCTGTAACCTAATGCAGGTCAGCTATCTCCTGGGCTACGCAGACGCGCTGGGCACCACCAGGACACACTGCTAGCCAAACTGCTGCGGCACAGACAGGTTAAGCGGTTATCACACCCATTTGTTCTCGTCCCCATTGATTTTACTCTTTTTCTAACGGTGCCCTAACCTGGATCTGTGAGATACTCTTTTGTGAGTGAGTGTTTGTTCTTGCAAGATGCTTGATTGAGAGTAAATTCCGCCCCCCCGCCGCCAAATCTGGGGCAGGACACAAGGGGACTGATGGTGAGAAGGGGTGAGAAGGAGCGGTGAGGTCTGCCGGGGAGATGGTGCCGCCTTAATCAGATCTGCAGTTTGTGTAAGCAGGCCTTTTGTGAACACTGAAACTCTCCGGCAGCAATTCCCTCTCTAAACTTGTTTGACAAGGAATTGGAAGAGGCTGCCAGAGAAAAAGGCTGGATAGGCGGTAGCGTGAGACGCTGGCAGCAGCTTTGGGGAAGTGAGCACCGGGAGGCAGCGCTTGCTCTGTGCTTAACCCAGCTTGTTGTAACTCAGGTTAATTTTAATTCTTTATGTGCTGGAGAAGCAAAGTGCTTCTGTATAAACGACACCCTGATGGAAGGTATATTTAGCTTTTTCTGGCAGTCTTGCACCTGTATACTTGACTAAACTGAAATGCTGCTCTTTTTATGTACAGACTATTAAAATCTGTATGGGAGGATCACAGAACTTTCATGGCTTCTGTTTACAGTGGAAACAGGTGTTTGGATGTACATTCCTTGCGTTTCAGAATTAGAGTGGTGCCTAATATCTAGAAAGTTAATTTGAAGGGAGATACGTTGTATACGTGGAAAACAAAGCATGAGACAAACAAGAATCAAGAGTGCAGCTGTGTGTTTGCATTGCTCAGAATAAGTGCAGTCTAGAAAGCAAGCAAACCGCACAGATGATCCAAAGTAAGTATACTTTGATTCCAAAAATCTTCCTGCTTTAGAAATACTCTATAACAAGCTATGCAATCTGTGTTTCTGACAATCAAAAGACGGTAGTATTATCATGGCAGTAGGAGAAAGAGTAGTGAGCAGGCAGACAGTTATTGCTGCAAGGATTCGTTGTGGTATTGAGTGATTAGTATTCTGGATACGTCCATCAGCTCAGGTGTGCTTTTGCTTAAAAGGTGTAAGGCTTTACTTCACAAAGTGTTCAACCACAGTCACACCGAACACCCATCTAGAGAAAACGTGAAGGTGCTTGCAAAGGTAAGAAGCAAGAGAGACCTCTCAAAGACCTTGCTCTTCCGCGCTCACTGACTCATACGTTGAAGGTGTTCCCGTCTGCCAGCTGAGGGCATAAAAGCATAAGACGCACCAAACGCGCTCAGCCCATCCCTCCCGTTAGGAGCCGAGCATTGTGCATAACCAGGCACAGTGATGGTGTATTTGCAATGTCTCGGGGATACGGTCCCAGCCAAGGTAAGGTTCAAGGACTGACAGCATCGAAGTATTTGTAGGGCCCTTTGCAGTCGTTTCTTGTTAGGGGATTATCACAAAGAAAAGAAGTTAGTCCTGGTATGCTCTCAGTCTGCTGGAGCAGACGTGCAAGGAACCTGTGAGCCCTTTGTCATCTCCAGTGGTTTTGTTTCTGAGAGTTTTAGGTGTCTGTGAGGAATATGTTTAAAAGCGATGGCAAAATTTGGCACCAAACTTACTATTCCTGAATGAATCGGGCAGTCAGAGAGCCTGGCTGTCCAGGACAAAGCGGTCATCCTGCTGACCTCGTGCACTCCATCAAAAGCCCAGGAGTCACTGCTCTCAGGAGGGTGTAGTTGCCCTTCTCCTCTCCTTTGGACAGAATTATCCCAGAAATTATCCCAGGGAAGTGCAGGATTTTTATGCACTCTGGGATTTCTTTTTGTGCATTTTCTGGACTTTTTAAAAAAAAGTTATTTCTGCCGAAGAGTGATTTCAAACTAACCCTGGTTTGGATTTTGGTGAACTGCTGCAGTGTAGCCTTAAAGGAAGATATAAATAAAAATGTTACTCCAGGTACCAACAATCATTCCCCACTATTAAGGCTTTTGTGGTTTTAAGGTAATGTCGTGGTTTGGGCCAGATTGGCCCAATCCGGTGGAACGACAGATGCTCTCTCTCTCTCCTGCTCCGCTCGGGAGGCAAGAGAGAGAGAGAAAAAGAGACTTAAGTGTTTAGAAGGATCTAAACTACTTTAATGAAATATTGATAATAAAATAATAAAAAGAAAAATAATGAAATATATACAAAACCGTATCAAGCTCCCAGGATGACAATCACGTCACCAGCAGGTGCTGGGGAAGTCCCAGACTGGACTCAGTGACGGACGGGAACTGGATTCCGGATCTGGATTCAGGATCGGGATCAAAGGCAGACGCAGAGACAGAGTC